>PVIJ01005826.1:0-99223 GCA_004024925.1 Scalopus aquaticus | reverse complement strand
CACACACAGATCCATCCCCTAAGGTCCCCTGTTTTCAGGCTGCCCAAGCACCAGCAGTACAATGCCTCATCTCCCCAGATTGTGCAGTTTCCAGTCTCCCCTTGCTCCCCCTGCACACGAATCTGCCTCCCCAGCTTCAACTGTTTTCAGGCTTCTCTCTCTGCCCCCCTGTACACGAACTGTCTCCCCAGATCCTGCTGTTTCCAGGTTCCCCCATGTTTCCCCAGTACCCAAATTGGCCTCCCTGGGTTCGGCAGTTTCCAGAACCCCCTTGCTCTCTCACTAGGCAGTTCCATCTCCCCAGATTCAGCTGTTTCCAGGCTCCCCTCATTTGCCCGGTACACGAATACCTCTCCCAGGCTCTGCTGTTTCCAGGCTCCCCTAGTTCCCTGGTACACGGATCAGCCTCTAGCTTATGTTGATCCCAGCTGCCTAAGGGATTCAGCAGGTTTAAGGAGAGTGGAAGGAAGAAGTGAGTCAGAAAGAGGAGGAGAAAGAATGTCATCAGGGAAGCTCCTTATTTCTCTTGCATCCCAGACCCTAAGCAGCTTGCACACAGCTGCCTCTGGGCCTCTGACTCCACAAATAGGTCCCTTGAGTCGATCTGCCCCAAAATACCGCAGTTCACTCCTCCCTACTGCTGTGCAGGTCTGAGCTTTCAGCTTAGTATCCTCTGGAGGGCCTCATTTAGCAAGGCCAGTGAGTGCTCCTGTCCGGCCTGGGGCTGTGGGGCTGTAGGGCTGCCGTGGCCCAGCCTCCCTGTCCCTCCTTGCTACTCCCTCCTCACCTCCCCACCCTAACTCTTCTAAATTTATTCAGATAGAACTTAAAGGAGTCTTCAACTACAACCTCCAGAGCAAAGGGGGACAGAACTAGAGGTCCACAATCCCCCCTCCCACCAACTTTTCAGGAGGGAATAATATTAATCTCAGGCCCTGGAAATCCATTCTGTGCCTGGTCTAGCATCCTGACATGCTTCTCCAGCCTTCATAAACACTGGTTTCATCCTTGTTGCATAAAAACAGCCTCCCTGAATCCCAGTCCTCCTTGGGGGACACAGAGAGGGGGGAGTGCAGTGTTCTGCAAAGTTTTCCAGGATTCTTACCTTCTAAATCTTGCTCCCAAAGTTTCTACTGGAATCTGGGGAGATGTGTCTGATTCTCCATCTCCTCCCCCCGACTCCCATCCACTCCCCCATTAGCCTAAAGCTACCAATTTTGTCATTCTAGATAACCCATCTTGCCAGTGGCAGCAAACATTCTGGGTTCACCAGGAAACAGAGAGGAAGGCAGGGTCCGGAGCAGGCTTCCAAAGGAAGCCAACACCAGGGCTCAGACCTCCCTGCTACTCCTCCAGGGCCAGAGAGCAGCTTCAGCACCCCCACCTGTCAGGTGGGATTGACAGTACCCGCCTGGCTCAGCCACAGGGAGTGCATACAGTTACACATGTGGAAGGTACAGAATTCCTTCACAGAACCTGACAAATGTGAGTTATTTACATAAATTCTATTAAAAGAAAGCGGTGCAAGAAGCTATTCTGTATTTTGTATAGAAATTCTCCTTTGTTTGAAAACAAATGCAGCTGATGGCATTCATTATTAATCTCATTATTAAAAAATGTATTGAAATTGATATACCTAGAAATTGTACCAGATACATACAGTACAGTTGTCGATAGTCATTGAAAAAGGAACTTAAATGGATGAATTTTAATCTATGTAAATTTTACATTAATAAATATGATCGAAAACATGCAAAGAAAAATGTGAATTGGGGTTTTGAGTCAGGAGCTGTGTTTTTGTTTTTTTAATTGACCAGGAAGACACTCCTTGCCCGGGGGATTCTTTTTATGAATATTAGGTTCTGCTGCTCTGCGGAAAGCATGGAGCAGTGGGGGCGCAGTGGGGCAAGCAGGGCTTCAGCAAACTCTTATCTCTGGCCCAGCTCTCTTACTTGTTAGCTGTGTGACATTGGGCAAGTCATCCTTTGAGCGTCTTTCATCATCCAAGGTCTCCCGCATGCTCTCAGGACCACCCAACTTCCCAGCCACCTCCGGGGAACCGGTCATGTCTCTTGCTGAAAGGACTGTCAGGTTTTCTTGCCTGTATTCATCAGTTTCTCAGCACAGTTGTCCCTGGTTCCTAGGGTTTCTCCCCACTCTGCCCTAGCAAGGTGCTCACGCCTCTTCCGTGGGACCCTCCCCCTCAAGCTTGTGCTCTGCGCCTGGGGGGTCTCTAGGGATGGACTCCAGTGTTTGGCACTATGAGAGGAGTGTCATCCGGCAGGCGGTAGAGATGCCCTCTAGATCTGGTTGCAGGTCTTTCCACACACCATCCTGTCACCGCGGGCACAAAAGGATGGCAGTGGGGCTTGTCTTACAGCGCCATCTTCTGGGAAGACTGGTGAGAGCCAACGGTTCTTGCTACTACGCAGGGAAGGCTGGGATAGCTCTTGGCGTCAGAAGTTTTGCGTTTGTTTTTAATCTTACTTGATTCCCTATAACAAAATTCTGGATTCTTGACTTTGCGGGATATCTCTTAGAAGAGAATGTTCCAGAAGCCCTTCAGTCTTCTGAACAAAAGTCTGTACCCTCTGGGTCAGTAGGGCTAGTCCCTAACCCACTGAGACCCAGAAGTATTTCCAGACCCAGACATGAGTTCTAATCATCCCATCAGGGATCTCATGTCTCCACAGCGACCCCCCCCCCCGCCCCATGTGTCCCCAACATACCTTCCCCAGAAACTGTGTCAATCACCACAAAGCTGTTGCCTGGAGACAGGGGGCATTGTGTCCATGACTTTCAGAGTTTTCTTCCAACCTCAAGTTTTTGTGGGTAAGGACTCATCATAGCCATGAGAATCAGATACATATTTTTAAAGCCTGGAAAATCAGGTATCTAGATAATGAGACAGTGCAGGCCTGATCAAATGGAATCAGATCTCTCTTGCTACTCTCTTATTGCTAATTTTTTGTTGGTGGTGAATATGTCTGTTTTCAGAATGGAGGTAGGTGAGATAGATAAGAAGACACCAAATACACAAGCAGTAAAATGGATGTATTTCTTTTAAACGTACTTTTCAGAACCTAAATATCCAAATCATTGCCCCTAGCAAAGTGGTCCCTTTAAAAGGTCTCTTTTAGAATGATTGCCTGCAATTACACTGGTCAACAAATTTTTACAAAAGTCATGTTACTGAAATAAAATTAATCATTTCCTATCAATCTGTATGTGCTCAACACGAATATGACAGTCAAATTCTAATTTTGGCTCTAGTTTTTTGTAATCTGCAATAAATTGATGTTTACATCATGAAATGCATGCCAATAGTAATAGGCCTACGGTTAATACCTGTAAAAAATCAAGTCATAGACTACTTCTTAGATTTCTTCGCTTGTCTCTTGTACAGCTGTTCAGGTATAGAATAGATGGAAGACGGTTTCCATTGTGCAAAAGCACAGCCTTAAGACTCAATTTTGAAGAGCCTAGAAATAGTCTCCATTCTTGTGGGTCCTGAGTGATTTCTAAGGGATTCATGAGGCCCTCCATATCAGAACAGAATACCAAAGTACTTTCCTTTCTGAAGAAAGGCTCCAACTGCTGGTGGTGCTTTCGATAGAAAGTAATTGTGACATCTTCTAGAAGATTCCATCATTGGAGTTTTGATCCTAGCAATTCTGCCTTGTTCTTGGATAAGCCCAAATCACAAACCAGGTCATTAGGTCTTCCTGTGTTAGTCTGTGTGGGGTTGATGATGCACCACAGTGAAAACCTGGATCACTGCATGCTGATGGAACAGGAGAACAACAGGTCAGCTCACCCTTGTCCTCATCAGATGAATCAAGAAAATATTCTGCTGAAGGTTCTGGAATAGGAAGTCCCTCACCATGTGGAACTGGTCTCAATGCAGATGGAATGTTTGGTTAGACTATTCTCAACTTCTTTTGCTTCGTTAATCCACCGGAAAGAGGAGGAACCAAGCAGAAGTAACAGTCTTTTATGTGGTTGCTTGGCTCTCTCCACACCATGGGGACTGCAAACGGCATTGGTGGTCTTTTGCCATTTAACCACTGTGAAAGCTGTGTTGTATATGTAGCACAGCATATATGCGGAGTCCAGGGCTTGTCTTGGTCACCAACCTTGCATCCAAAGTCAAGATGATAGGCCTTCTTCATTTGAGAAGTGATACTTTTCTTCTGGTTGGCAAATGTCACTTCCCCACAAATAGAGCAGAAATTGTCCACGCTATTAATGCACTTTCGAGGCATTACTGTTCTGTATTGTGCCTAAATGGATAAAATAATAACAGTTCTATGGAACAGTAGCTTCAACTGTCTCGCACAAAGTCTGAAATATTTTCAGTGCTCAGCCTTTCTGACAGGGCTTTATAGAATGCAATGCTGATGTCAGCTTACTTCAGCAGCCGCCTGGCAGTAGTATTACATTGCATCAGAAAATGATGCAATCAACTCTGGATGATGTGTGCATGATGGTATTATGTAATGTGATGCAATATGACATCACTCTAGGCTGATTTAGGATGTTGTTGCAGTCCTACTGGATAAATTTACACAGTGAAACATATAAAATGAATTATGTGAAATATCTTCAAAACAAGAGCTAATAAAATTTTCAGGGTTATATTCATGTTCAGCATACCAAGATACTACAGATTAGGGTCTTTTTAAGTCAGTAATGATCTCAATGTTGACCAGTGTTATCTGAATTAATTTCAAAGCACCAACTCTTCAAAGTGGATTGGATTTTTAGAAGCTGTTTGGTGACAAGATCAGTAATCAAGCTGCACGGCCCCGTTGTAGATACAGAATGCCAAGTGACTTGCGAAAATGATTGCCTTCTGTAAGTCATACACTGGCCTGCAATTCATTACCCTGAGTTCACCTTCCACATTGCTAGTAAAGTTTCTCGCTCAAAACATCAAGTTGGTATCACTTAACTACTTGAAAATCATCAGTGGTTCCCTATTACCTTCAGAATACAAGCCCTGCTCCATAAGTCTACTTATGGGGGCAGAGCAGTGGGCAGTGCATCTGGTCAGCATGGTTTAAAGCTCACCTCTGTGCTCGAAGGCAGGGCTGAAAGAAGAGAAGGGACCTGAGAGAGATTATATCCAAACTTGAAATTTTCCTTATTTGTAAAGAGAGGGATAACATCTATCGATACTTGTTAGGTTTTGGGGACAATACTGTTTCTAGAATTTATGGAGTAGTAAACTCAGTGAACAGCAGGTGTTCTTCAGGTTGACACTCAACACTTGCCTCTACCCTGTGGCAAGCTATCCTGGGGGAGAAAGCTCAACTCTGAACAGCCCAGCCCCCCACCTAGGCACACCTCCTCCACTCCAGCTATTCATTTCCCCAGCGCTTCCTTAAACACTGGTCTCTGCTTCTTTGCTTTGCTTTCTTTTTTTTTTAAGATTTATTTATTTATGCATACAAGCTGGGGTACAGGCCAGAAGCGTGGGGGCGGTGAGAGGGTTCACCAGAGACAGAGTGGGGAGCAGAACAGGCAGATGGATGGAAATACACTGCTGAGGGGAGCAGCAGGCGAGGCAGGAGAGGTCTGCTGCACCATGTGGGAAGCTCCCTGGCTGGGCATCGAACTCATGATGCAGCTGCCAACAGCTCCACAGCAAAGCGCTTAACCGCTGCGCCACCAGGGAGGCCCCTGCTTTGCTTTCTTATTGCTCCCTTTGCAGGGGCCCTCTCCCAGTCTTCTGTCAAACACTATGAAACACGCTATCTCCTGTCAGTGTTGTCATTTCTGCTCACAGAACTTTGTTCCCAGTCAAATTTAATCTCCCTGGGTCAGCAACCGTGTCTTCCAGTTCATATTAGAAGCTCCCAGCAACCTGTGGTAAGATGCCTGGCCCAGAACAGCCAGTTAGTAAATGACAAAAGAAATCATTCCAAAAGAAGCTTTATTTTAGGACAACTAGGTTATTCTTTGTATTGATATAGCTTTCTCAGTCATCTACAAGTACAGTATAAAGCTCACTAGTGCTTTACAATCACTCTCATTTCTTTAGATCATCACCTAAGAATTTTCCAGTTTGTTTGTTTTCTGGTAAAATGAGATTAGGAAACATATGAGAAAGCAAAGAAATACAAATTTTGAAGATAAAAGTTGTTGCTGAAGAGTTGTTGAAGAGTAAAAGTTGGTTGCTGTTTGATTCATTTCCCTTCCTTCCTGCCTGTTTCCTACCTTCTTCTCCCTCCCTCCCCCTCCCTTCCTTCCTCACTTTCTTTCTTTCTTCTTCTTATTTTGACATTTGACTTACGTATAGGAAAAAGCACACATCTTCAACGTAAGCTCTGATTTTTTATGCGGCTCAGATCAACACGCAGAACACAAATCAACTTGAAATATCTCTCAGATCCCTTCCCTTCTTTCAGCCCTGCACCCCACTGCCACATCTGGGCCCAATCTCTTGCTAATCAGCCTCCCTTCCTTTTCCTAGCCCCTGGCTCAAGGCAAACATTCAAGTATTGGAAAGAAAGAACAACTCAACAAACTTATGCAGGCAGGTAAGTTGTTGAATGAATGAGACCCAGAAAGGGAAGCGAGGCTGGTAGGGTTGTGTCCAACCTGCTTTGGGTAAATGATTTAACTTTGCCTACATCAGGTTAGAGAGTATCTACTGGAAATTCAGAGGGAAGGTTATTTTTTCTCTGTAGAACTTCAAAGGGAGGTGGAGGGTAAGTTTGAACTTCAAGGGGGCTCTCCGGCTCACCTCCGGACCCCACTCCCAGGCCCAAAGGGTCCGGCATTTGCCTAAGAGCGCGGTCTCGCAGAGACCCTCCAGGCCGCGGTCGGGTCGGCAGGAGCCATCTGTCACTGACAGGGTGCGCTCCAATCCCACCCGCTCTGCCTCCCCGCCAGCCAATGGCCGCAAAGCGGGGGCGAGGAGCGCGAGGGGGCGATCTGCTCAGGGTGGTATAAAAGAGATCCGAGGGCCTGACCCGGCTACCGCCGAGCTCCCAGTCGGGGCTAAGTGTGGCTAGCTTCCCCTCCTGCATCAGATCCTCGGGGTCGGTGCTTCTGTGCGCGCCCCTAGCTGGGCCCAGGCTTCTGCGGTCTCGGGTTCTGACGTGCCCAGGTGCCAGCTGAGGCGGAGGAAGGGAGAGCCGGGAAGGCCGCTTTCCCACCTTATGTGCGGGGGCAAGGGGAGGGGTCCTGGGGGGGAGAGCAGCCGGGAAGGCTGGTCTCCGCGGTCACTCCCGCCCGGAACCACCCATTGCCCTTCCCGAAACCCGTTCCTCCGCGCTCCCCTTCGCGCCCGCCGGCTCCGGCCTGTGGCAGCGCTAATGAGGCTGCCCGCGGAAGAGCCGGTGCCAGCCGGCAGAGCTCTAGGCAGACGGCCAGGCCAGCCGTCCCGGCGGCTGCGTCGGGCACCAGGCGCCGAGAGGGGACCCCGGGCGCAGCTGGGGCTCCTCTTGGGAGCACCCCTCATTGACCCCCCAGCCCAGGGTCGGGCCTGCAAACTTGACTTCCGCAGGGGAAAACTGCGCCCCCCTCCCCTTGCCGGTGCACCCCCGGTCCTTGCGCGGTTCTGCTCTGCTGTCTCTGCGCCGCCTCTCCCCTACGCGGGCTGCAAGCCGGGTCCCATAGAGGACGAGGACATCGTTCCAGTGACCTCTCCGCGTGCCCCCTTCGCTCATTCTTCTTAACCCAGTACAACCCCTGTGTACGAGGGGTTCGAACTGCCCTGGGACCGGGGCGCAGGAAAGCCACCTCTCCCCCAGCAATCCCTCCACCCCCACCTCCAGCAGGGCACCCTGAAAACTACCGCAGACACTTTAACCTTCAGAGCCTCGGTGTGCCCCTCAGCGAAATGGGCATAGATCCGCGCAGTCCACAGGTTTTGGACAGCCAGTTCCTGTGAGGTGCGGGTCTTTCCATTCCGGTACCTGCATAATTGAATTCCTGGGCCTGTAGGGAACAACCTGGTTGCTCGGAGGTTAATTTTGTCCCTCCTGTCCTTGTGGTTATTTAGGGGCGGAGGATGCAGACGGGCAACCAGATGAAACCGCATATTTGTTAAAGTATTTCTGGGGTATTTCTCATTTCCCGTAGCCACACTGGCCCCCGAACTGTACCGTATTAGTAGCACGCTCCCTCCCCCCATCAGAGTTGCCTTTTGCATTATTTACTGAATGGGTTATGTACATTCATACATAACAGAATTTCCAGTATTTTTACATAACTCATTTTCGCTAATTACAGAAGCAGTCGTGTCCAATCTGCAGGGTTCGCTGCACCCAGTACTCGCTTTTCTAACTGGCTGCAGACAGAAATTCGTTTGCCCACGGTGATGGAAACTCGCCGGGCGTGTCTAGCGTTCTGGTTGCCAAGACAACGGCCAGTCAGGGTGTTAGAGTCACGCGAGGAGCTCTTGGGAGCAGGGGTCGGTCCCGCCTCCGGGTCGAGGAACTTCAGGGGACCGTGAGCCGGAGGGAGCGCGTTTCCCTCCTTTCCCGCCAGGTGGCACTACAGGATCGCGGATGCGGGCCTGGGGCGGGGCTCCCGGCGGCTGGCGGCCCCAGCGAGGGGCAGGGCCGGCCCCGGGCGTGGAGCCACGGCCGCGATCTGCGAGGAATCCAAGGAAACTTGCTTTTGCGGGACCTCACGGAAGTAGTTATGTGGACTCAGAAAAAGTACGCGTTCGAGAAAGAAAGGGAGAAACGAGGTGGGGCGGCGGTGGGAGTGTTTGGGCCGGGACAGAGGAAGGGAGTCGCGTCCACCTGAAAGACTTTACGCCTCCATCCTTCCTGCTTGCGGCGGGATCCTCCTCCGCCCTTCTCTTCCCAACCTGCCCGCAGCTTTCACCCCTCTGGAGCGCACCGGGGACGCTGCACACGCGCCCCGTGGGGGCTAGCCGGTCCCCTCGCTTCCAGCATCCCGGCCACTGCAACTTGCCGGCCCGAAAACCCAGGGTTTATGCCAGTATAGGAATTCCGCTCCCCGGCATGCCAAGAAAAACAGGCAAGCTGTTTCTTAGCTTGTCCAGAGGAAGCCTCACGCCCTTCCCTTCTGGAGGCTAGGAGTGGAAAAAGTGACGCCGGGAGTCCCCAGGGGGCCACCATGGGCGCACCCGCTTTGGCGCGCCTTTTCCCGGAAGAATGAGCCATTTAGGGGGTACCCTCTCCGCTTCCTTCCGCCCCTCCCCAATCGGCGCCACTCTCACCGTCGCAGCCATACCCAGCCCTCTCCACCACAGATGGGACTCGTGGTGTTAGCGCCCTGCCCGTCACTCTTCCATCGTCCCCTTCCCCTAACAGGCCCCCTCCCCTCCCACGACACAACCACGAGATACACCCTGGCACTGGGCACTGGGAAGATGAGCCACAGAAAGTGCAGGAACCTTTATTAGAACACACGCACGCACTTCCCAGGCCGAGAGAAAGCAGACCGTGGGCAGGAGGCAATTGCAGGTTTATTAGGGCTCAGAGGCCAGGGGCGCCTAAGGGCTGCAGCTCAGCTGGTTCTAGTGGCCCTAGCGATTCTCAGGGCAGTGAGAAGGGGCGGCTCAGTGCTGAGGCCAACCCTTTGCATCTCAGAGTCCCTGGCTGCAGACCCTGGGAGCCAATTCTGGGAGGGCATGTGGATGCAGGGGGTCTCCTGTCCCTTGGAGTCTTTGCGAGGGTTGGAGAAATGGTCTGAAGGCAGGGAGATTTGAATGCACAGCCTTCATTTCAGTATCGACCATTTAATTTGCTCCTTGGCAGACTGAAGAACCTGGGTGGGGGTAGGTTGAGAGAAAAAATTGCGGGGAATGTTAATGCCTTAACACTGGAGTGAATGGGAGGTCTAAGACCCCTTCTCTAGGTGTATCTGCAACCCCCAGTCACTAGGTGGCAGCAGCTCATCTCTGCAGGCTTAGCAGGCGTAGGCCTTAAAGACAGAGCAGCCCAAACTGGCTGCAGCCAGCTCCCAGGCCAGGCCTGAGCCTGCCCGGCCCTCCAGCTCCTGCCTCTGCAGCCTGGGGTGTGGCGGCCGGGTCTGCCTGCCTGGCTTCAGGCCGCTCCCGCCCACAGTGCCACGTCCAGGCAGAGTGGACCCAGGCCTGACACTTCCTGTGCTGGGATACCTCAGAAACCCTTAGCTCTGGCCTGAGCTGGCAGTGTGCCCTCAACACCCCACCCCATCTGCTGCTGATGTGGCACAGCTGGCAAAGGGTGGTTGGCCGGGCAATGCCAGCACCTGCATTCAGATGTGTTCACTTTCAGCCCTGCTGAGGAAACAGCCTCGGTCTGGTGTTTACATAAATTCATACAACTGTGCCCCCGTGACGCCAGCACAGTGAGGACCCCAGCCTTGTCCTCCAGTCGTCCCTCTGGCCAGCAAGCCTCCTTCCCTCCCACGGTGGTCCACTTCTCACTGTCTCAATCTCCTGCACGGTCTCGCCCTGGGGTGTTCCCACTTCTTCCAGAGAAAGATTCTAACTTTCTCCTCATTTTATCTCTCACTCATTACCTGCAGCTTCCTTGGTGTTTACTCAAAAATTCCATTGAAAGTGCTAAACCTTCATTCTTTTCCCCCTTTGGAAAAAACCAGGAGCTGTGCTAACAGCTTTCCAGGCATAGGTTCATTTCATTCTTAGAACTATGAGGGTCCCATGATTCTCTGAGGCCCAGAGAGGCTGAGTAACTTGCCCAAGTTCACCCAATGTGTAGGTAGTGAGGGGGGACCTACACCCTGGGGGGTGTTTTTATCTGCTGTGCTCACTGCTCCTTAATCTCTATCTGCTCTGAAAATCGGCCTGCAGTTGTATTCACCCCAGCAGGTCCCGGGGAGAAGTGGGGACTGGGAGAGGTCAAAGCAGCAGAACACCAAGGGCCGGCAGGGAAAGTGGGCACCACACCTGGGCTCCACATGGGATGGCGCATGGCCATTTCGGCCTGGGCACCCACAGCAGGAAGTAGTTAGTGCCAGCGCAGGAAGCTCCGTAAAAGCAGGATTAGTCTGAGTAGAGAGACCTGCGGGCAGACAGAAAAGAGGACAAGCATCCGCCTGAGAGCAGGAAGTTTGCACAGCTGGGAAACCAGTCAGGCCACCAATCCAGGAACCCCCTTGCACCACAGGCACCCCCAGATAGGACTGGGGATTAGAAGGAGCAGAATTTCCCACGTCAAGTCACTTAGGTCAGGGGGCAATGCGTGAGTGGAGAAAGTTAGATCCTGTATTAGGTTTAAGGGACACTTAACCATTCTACTATCAACCCTAAATAAGATGTTTCTGGGTTGGGAGGGAATATCAAGGGCCTGAGTCACCAGATTGGTCTGGGGAACCTGCGACGCAGCCACCTTCAGGGAGCGACGCAGCCACCTTCAGGGAGGGCAGCTCCTCTCAGTTCAGCGCGCTACGTGCCGGGACGGGGCGGCTGCTGGGTAGGCTCTCGGCCCGGCCCCACACACCGTGTGACACGCTCCAAGAGATGCCCTGTCACTGCCCATTCCGGCCCCCACACGCCTGACTTCTCAGCCTTGACAGGCCACAGGGCCCTGTAGGATGCTCTCCTCTCCTTTCTCCAGCCTGTTTCCGGCCATGGAAGATGCAGGAGACCTACCTGGGCCACGCTCTGTTCATTCAAGCCGCTGTCATCTGCCTGCGGGAAGCAGAATCATGGAGTCGTCAGGTGAGGTGAGAGCTTTGGGTGCAGAGAGGTGGGACAAAAGGGCGGGGTTGGGG
Source organism: Scalopus aquaticus (assembly GCA_004024925.1). NCBI lineage: Eukaryota > Metazoa > Chordata > Mammalia > Eulipotyphla > Talpidae > Scalopus > Scalopus aquaticus. The sequence goes on along the minus strand of PVIJ01005826.1, from coordinate 87,514 downwards.
AGCTAGTGATGCAGGGGTTAGGGGATCCAGAACTGAGGCCTGTCATTTGGAAGCCAGGACCCCAGGGCCAGTCCATAGCACAAGGAGGGTGAGTGAGTGAAAGGGAATACAGATGGAGGAAGGCTTCATCCAGACAGAAGCCAAACTAGGGAGAATCTGGCTATAACCCCACTCCCCAACCTCAAGGCCAAGGCACCCACCCAGTGTCTCTCTGAGGATTTATTGATTTCCCCACCCGTGTGGATGGGGAGGTGCTTGGTGATACTACCAAGGGAGGGGACAGGATATCTCATTTACTGACAGCACCCTAAAACTGCCACTCCCCCCATAAATGCATCAACCTGGTGACTGCTTCTGCTAAAGGAGCTTAGGTCCCCACCACCCTGGCACTGGCAACCCCATGAGCAGGAAGGACAGGAAAGGGGACAGCAGGCTGGAGGAGGTGAGAGTGGGGGAGCGGGGAACAGGAAGCCTCTTACCCTAAAATTCACTTTCTGGACCACTTGCTGGGGGTCGCTCTCCAGAATCACTCTACAAGATGACAGAAAAAACAGGAGACAGAAAATAGGTGGTCTGACTCTCCCCTGCGCCGTGTCTCCCTGTTCCCTCCCTCACTATACCCTGCAAGATCCCCCCTGCAGGGTTTCTCTGCTCTTTCTGGTGGGAACTCCCCCCTTCCCAGGAGGGGCCGTCACTCTAACTCCACTACACATCAAACCCAGGGGTCCACACACTTGGTCCTCTCTGGGCAGAGGTTTAAATGAGATGACGAATTGTGTCTACTAGACTGCACGAGGGAAAGCAGAGACTCAATACTTAGAGCTCTTGAAAGTTCACTTTACCTTCTGAATTTAGAGGCAGAATCAGATGGGGAGACGGAAGCCCCACGGGGTGCCTATCTTGTTTCTCTGTTACCTTGTGCTAAGCCATTAACAAAGAAATGGAGCCCCCCAAATCAGAATCTTTTCCCTTTTGACACACCCAAACATCGAGGCTTTTCTCAGCTAGCAGCACTCTTTGATGATGGGCGTCTGTGGCTGTTAGTGGGTGTGTGCCAGGGTGGGGTGTGAGGGCGCTCACTGTGGACTGGGAGACCCCAGGACTGAGAGAGTCCCCCCCGTCCTGTAAGGCTTGCGCAGCGCAAGTCCAGTTTTGCTTTCATACAGTCCCAGGGAAGAATAAACATTTCTTGAGAGCCCCCAGCAGGCCTTGGGGGCCCGCAGCCCCGTCTCCCTCGCCTTCATCCACACAGACAGAAGCATCGTGGGCCAAGGCTCCAGTACAGGTACTGCCTCTGGACAGGCCTCCCATTTCTTTGGAGGGACAGAGACTGGGCAGTTTGTACAGCTTACAGCATCCTCCTCTCACAGGCCCGTGCGAGGCCCTGCACTTCATTTTGTATTTATAATTGTGTGTGTGTGTTTTCCTTAAAGAGGGCTCAACAAATTCTATATACTTCTGGTTCCAGAAAACTTGCCCTTACTCTACTCACTTGGGGCCGCAGCAGTTAAGACAAGGTCTTGCAGTAGCAGGCAGTCCGTAGCTGCAGACAGAGGAGCAGGGAGCTCCAGGCACCCGGCTCCCAGACGACGGCTTCCCCCGTCACAGTCCCAGCCCCTACCCCCCACCTCCACTTCCAGGCAGTGTGGGTACAGGAGGATGGGGAGAGCAGTCTTGGGAACAATAGTGTGGTTTGAGATCTTGAGCTTGTTCTTCCTAGCTGTGTGACCCTGGGCAAGTCAATTGAACCTCTGAACCTCTCGCTCCTCACCTAGAGAGTGTATGTAATGACAGAGGCCCGTGGGAGTCTTTACAATGATCAGTTTCTGTTATCGTTTGCCCTAGAACTGGAGCGCTTGTTCTCCCTGCCGGGAAGGGCTCCCAGCTTCCTAAGAACATACAGTTGGCCCTTGAACACTCAGGGGCCTAGGGACACCAAATGCACGGGGAGTCAAAATCTGAGTATTGCTTTACAGTCGCCCTCCCTACCAGCACTCTGTACCCCCATAAGGCTGGTTGGATTTATAACTACAGAATCCACAGATAGAAAAAAATCAGTATAGAAGTGAACCCAGACAGCTGAGCTCCGGGTTACTCAAGTGTCAGCTGTAATAGTGCACCTCTAGGAGGTGACACTTATTGAGCAGGAGTCATGAGCTTTGCCCATATCACCCCATTTAGCCCCACAGCCCTGTGATGTAGTTCCCGTCTCCCCACCTGAAAGATGGGGAAACTAAGGCTCAGGGGAGTGGCTTGCTGGTCAGGGTCATGGATCTAGTTGATATTGGACAGAGCTGAGAGTGGGAAGTGAGGCGCTCTGCCCGAATGAAGTCCTTTTAGGGGGACTCCTGTGCAGCCTGCTGCTTCTGGCAACTGGAGCCAAACCATTCCCCCCAAACCTGCCTCTTCAGCAGTCAGCCATTGTCGAACATCATGTTACTTTCTTGGTTGCTTGACTTCAGCTAACAGTGAACTCAGCCTCCATCCTCATGAGTGGGGTGGGGGCACGGGAGCAGCAGGAATGTGATGTGGAGAGGGAGAGGGCAACTGGCCAGAGGGCCAACAGTGACTGGTATAATCCAAACCGAAGACCCTCAATGACCTTTCCTCTGAGAATGTGCCTGGACATCCCCTCCCTTCCACCCCCCCCACCCCGTCCTTACCCGCCATCTACAATCTCGTCCAGCACCAAGAAGGCTCCGTCCATGTTCTCCAGCAACCAGCGCTTCTCCACGTTCTTCCTGAAGGCAGACACAGCCCCTGAGGCTCCCTGGTCCTGCCTTGGGGAGACCGCCTCCTTCCCCTCCGCCCCCCAACAGGCACTTGGAAGAGAATGTCAAGGGCAGTCGGGGTGAGAGATTCCTAAGTAGAGGGCTGCTTCCTTAAGCCTCCCTTGCCCGACCCCCACACTTTGGGCATCAGTGTGGCCCCGCCATGGCACACTTGTACATTTCACAGCTAGCTGAGATGCTGTGGTTCTACTGTGTAGTTTATTGTGTTGACTGTGAACACTATTTTTGGAGTATCCTAGTTTGGCTGACCCAGGCCGCGTTGACTGAGATAGACACCAGATAACTGAATGGGGCTGCAGTGAAAACCACTCTGAGCCTCAAGTCAAAAAATCTGAGATTGGACCTTTAGTCCACCATCACTAACTTGTGACTCAGGCAGACCCCTCCGTTTCTCTAGACCTCATTTTCTGGCCATAGCCTCCAGATGGTTCTGCTCTGGGTGACACCACGGTGGTCAGGAAAAGGGCCGGGCCTTGGGCGAGGATGTCCAGCTCTAGTCTCAGTCTGGTGGGGACTTCAGGAAGAAAGCAGGGACGACAGGGCCCTGCCTCTGTGACAGAGCCCCAGCCCTCTGTGTGCGGGCTGGGGGCTCAGAGGGCAAGGACTGCACTCACCTCAACATGTGGTTCAGGGACTCAAACAGGCAGGTGAGAACAGCCATCAGCATCAGCTGGGCATGGGCAGATACAGGAGGAGAAAACAACAGGGCCTGAGGTTGAGGAGGCTGGAAGGGGGCCTCGGAGCTGGCTGTGTGGGCAGGGGCGGGCAGGCCCCTTCTCAGAGAGGATAGGGCCAGAGACGCAGCTCAACCTCAGAGGCCACCTGCTGTGTATGGGCAGGAAGCACCGGTGGCCCTTGTGGGACACCCAGTGTACCCTCCACTAGTGACGTTTAAAAAAGAAACAAAGGCTCCTGCACAGGTCTTTGTTTCTGGTTCCCAAGCACATAAGGGCCATCGGGGATCTACACTGTCCCAGACGTGCAAGCTGCTCCCCTCCACCAGAGCCTGGAAGGAGGGGTAACTTCTAGGCAAGCCTTTAGGTCCCAGTTTCTACCCCAGACCAAGCAATTTCCCTCCTTGTCCTTGTCACCCCAGCCAACTAAATTCACCTCATTTTCATGGGATGAGCCCACCACGTACAGGAAGAGGTCAATGCTGCTCTTGTAGACGATGGTCATGCCCCCAAAAAATGCAATCTCACCTAGAAGTAGAGGAGGCGTTCAGTTCTGGCCCCTCTGCCTGGCCCAAGCCCAGCCCCTGCCCCCTGTCCTCAGCTCAGCACTCTCCCTTTCTTTCCTCTTCCCTTTCCAAAGAACCCTTGAAAAGAACAGCCCCCCTCAACTGACCGTGAAGCTGTTCCGTGTCCTTTCCCCTTTCTCCACCCCCAGCTCTTTCTAGAGACTGCCTCAGTCTGAGCAGCCGACAAACTCTAAGCAAGGTTGACCTCCGTACACCCTCCCACCACACATTCCAGTGCTTCAGGCCTGACCCAGGCTGGTGGGGGAACCGACCCAGTGGCCTTCTCCACTGAGAGAGGTGTAGGTGCAGTGGTGGGGGCGGTGGGGGGGGGAGGAAGGCTGAGGGGGTGGGGAGTGAAGGCACCTTCCCTGGAGGAAGGGAGTGAACAGATGGGAAGGAGAGGAAAAAGAAACTGAAGAAAAGGAAGTGACTTATGGGTGTATAAGGCCAGTGGGGACAGATGTGTCCAGATGGGGAAGATGATGGTGTGCATCTGTGGGTTCTGTGGGACGAAGAGGCGGACACTTACTGTCGGTCCGGCTAGTCTTGTTGAAGACATTTTTCTCAAAGACAATCTGCTCCTTCATGGAGGGGAATGTGTCATCATAATACTGTTGAGAAACGGGAGAAGGGTGATAGCCACTCACAGAATGGTGGGTGCTGGCCAGGGGGAACCCTGCTGCCATGCCCCATGTCTGTACCACCCTCTAGACCTGGTCTGCTGTTTCCACATAAACACAAACTCTAAGCAAAGAAGTAGAGAAATTAGGGGTCTTGCTTCTAGAGTGTGCTAAACCAGTCACTAGGTTACACTGGTTCGACACTAGCACCAGAATACTACCAATCCCTGAGTGTGTCTGACCATCTTTCCTGACTCTATGGGGGAGAGAAGGGACTTCATCTCAACAATTATAAGAATAACATCTGCTTTACTCTCCCCATCATATAGATGGGGAAGCTGAGGCATAAAGAAGTTCTGAGACCTCCCTGACATCTCACAGTAGTGAGGTGCAGAGCTGAGACTCAACACCAAGGGCATCTGATTTCAGACAAGGTTATGGTGAAGTTTAAATATTTAAGAGGGCCTCCCCGGTGGCGCAGCGGTTGAGCCCTGCGCTGTGGAGCTGTCGGCAGCGGCAACGTGAGTTCGACGCCCGGCCGGGGAGAGTCCCACATGGTGCGGCAGACCTCTCCTGCCTCGCCCGCTGCTCCCCTCAGCAGTGTATTTCTGATCTGCCTGTTCTGCTCCCCGCTCTGTCTCTGGTGAACCCTCTCGCCGCCCCACACCTCTGGCCTGTGCCCCAGCTTGTATGTATAAATAAAAAAAAAAATTAAATATTTAAGAAAATTTGGGGCCTCCCTGGTGGCACAATGGGTTGAGCGAAGCACTATGAAGCTATCCAGAGCCACTGCAGCACAAGTTCAATCCCCAGCCAGGGAGATTCCCACATGGGGCAGCAGCCCTCTCCTGTCTCCCCTGCTGCTTCCCTCAGCAGTGTATTTCAGTCAATCTGCCTGTTCTGCTCCCCACTCTGTCTATGGTGAATCCTCTCACCACTCCACACCTCAGGCCTACACCTCGGCTTGTATGCATAAATAAATAAATCCTTTTAAAATTTTTGAAAAAATTTCTGACAGCTTTGCATAGCTAAATGTTTTTCATGTTTGCATTTGGTGAGCCTTTCTGACTCAGTTTCTGAATCTGAACATGAATGGTAGCTGCAGGGAGGAGGACCTGGAGCCTCTGGCATTGCTGATCCCCCTCACCCCCCAGCATCTGCTGGGGCAAGAGTGCTCAGCTCAGCTTTCAATTTCCTGTATGTGGAGTTTCCCCCTTAGTACCCTGTCTGCAGGCAAATTAGTGTCTCCTGCTGGCCCCTACCTACAGGAATAAACTCATTGGAATGTCAAGACAAAAAGTTTCAGCCCCAAACAATCTATAAAACATTTCATAGTCAACTTAGATGCTGTCATTCTTCTATCGCTAATTGTGTGGATGACAGACATTTATTTTGGATTATCCTAGTTTGGTTTACCCAGGCCAGTTCCCTGAGATAGGGAAGAACTGAATAGATATGCAGTGAAAACCACCCAGAACTTCAAGTCAAAATGCCTGAGTTGGGAGCTCTATTCTGCTCTTAGTACTTGACACCTCCACAACTCATTTCACTTTTCTAGACCCCAATTTCTTCATTTGTGAAGAGTTGAATTATGTGGTCTCCAAAATCCTATCTGGTTTTAATTTCTTAGATGCCTCAGGCTAAATCCTTAGTGTTTACCAAACTGCATGAGAAAACCAGAGTTTGGGGACTGGACTCCAGCTCAGGTATTTTGACCTATACCAAGTGCCAGCTTTCCAGGGGGTAGGCCGATTTAACAGCAAGTCAGTAGAAACAGAGGAAACCCACTCCCCCTGCCCCCTGCCCTCCACCTTCAGGGACCCGCGGTGTGACAGGAGCAGAATGACCTTTGCAGGGGTCTGAGCTGAGTCACAGAACCCACATGGGAGTTCTCCTCACATGGAGTCAGCTGGGTGGGGACCTCTGTTTTTGGGACAGCGGCACAGTATTCAGGGACTCCCAGGTGAGGGTGACAGGTTACCTTGGCCAGCAGGCGGTGTCCATCATTATCTAGGATGAAAACAGCCTTGATGGTGTAGAGGGAGGGTTCCTGCAACTGACACGGGGAGAGTTCCGTTGGCCCCAGACTCAAGGCAGACAACCTGTCATTAACTCTGTGGGGTCTGTTGGCCCAGGATGACAGCCTTGGGCTCCAGAAACCTACCCCAAAGGTCAACGCCTGCTCCCAGCCCAACCCTGTACCACATATGGGCCAACAGCGGTGCCTGCTCCACTCCCAGGCAGATGTTCCACTGCAGGCCCCGCGTGGGCGCTGTGCCCATTGGGTGCAGAAGGTCCGTCCGGGCCCAAGTTCTGTCATGCACTGACTGCTCCAGAGCCCGAGTCTGAGTGTATCACAGAACCTGGGCCGGGGGGACAGCGGCGCCGAACCTCCTCCTTCCATCTGACCCCTGGCCCAGGCTGGACCCGCTCTCCCGGCGGCCCCCAGGCCCTGGCCGCAGAGACTCCAGAAGCGCACACACGTCAGCCCACGGCCCATCGGAGCTGAGTCCCGGGCGGGCCGCCACTCCTTACCGCTCCCAGCAGAGTCTTTCAGTGCACCCCAGATCCCGGCCATCCCCATCACTGCCCCAAACTGCTCCTGAACTTCAGCCCCACGCACACTCAGCCGGCCCCCTCGCGACTCGGCGCCCGGAAGAACTTTTCCTCGCCTGCCCTGGCAGGGCCCCGTCCCTGGGGCTGGTCAGTGGCGGCAGCAAGCTCCCGGGCGCCCGGCGCGCGATTTGTGAGTTGGCGGCCTGCCCCCCACCCCAGCTCCCGCCGCCGGGGACCCAGCCGCCCGCCGCTCCGTACCCGCCGCCCCGCGGGCTCCCCGGCTTCCGCGGGTGGCGCCGGGTCCCGGGCCTGGGCGGCTGTGGCCCCCTCCCCCGGGTGCGGACGTGGCCAGGCCTCGGGCCGCTGCATTCCGCTCGCTGCCTCGCGCTGACAGCGCCGCCCGCCCGGGCGCTCCGCCTCCGCTGCCGCCGGGCCGCCCCCGGGAAGCCGCCGCCCCGCCCGCAGCCGCGGGCCCGCCCAGCTCTCGCGCGCATCTCGACTCTGCCCTCCGGCCTCCGCCTCCGGGTCCCGGGCTCCCACCCCAGACCTCCTGCCCCACTCCCCACGACCCCCTCTCCTGCTCCCCGGCTCCCGGCGGTACTTAAAGTCCAGCACTCTCCGCAGCCGCAGTTTGTCCCAGGACCAACCTGTCTTCCCACTCCAGCCTCCTCCCTGGCCCGTGGGGTTGATTCGCCCAGAAGGCTGCAGGCTGTCCCGGGCCAGCAGAAGACACAGACGAACCCAGTTGTGCCTTTGACCCCCGGTAGGTAGCACTGGGACGAATCCATCAGGTCATCCTCTGGGTCTCAGGGACAGGTTCTCCAGAGAGATGAGGACCCCTCCAGGGAGAACCCACGTGCAGCAGACCCCCCTTGCCCCCGTACTTGGGGAAGGGAGACATGCCCCCCACCCCGCCCTCCAGCCGCACATCCTTGTAAGTTCAGGAAGGCACAGACCTGACGCACTCACTGAAGGACACATTCCCAACAGCACTAACGCTCCATCCAGGGCAGCGGGGCTTTGCTTTACTTTGGTTTCTGTGGCCTAAGTAGTCCAGAGGACAAGTTTTCACTTCAGGGTTCCCTGGTCAGTGGGAAAGTCACATCCCAATACATAGGTAATGATACCTACCCATTACCCATAAGGACATGTGTGTATTTTGTATTTAAACACTTCACACACATTATCCAATATAACCCACACCTGGGAGAAGGTCTCACCCCCACTTTAGGGAAAGGGAGACTCAGCATTTGTGTGACCTTTTCAAGATGCTACAGCTATAAATAGCTGAATGGAGATGGAACCCAGGTTTCAGACTCATTTCTTCCCCCAGGGGACTGCCAGCAGAGTTTTCTTCCCAAGGATAGTACCAGGTCTGCTCACTCTTCAAACCTCACCTTCAGGGTCATCATAAGACCCTCTCTGACAACCACCAAATCAGACTTGCTAGGGATGTCCTGCCACAGACTCTGTACTTATTGCTTATATGGTACCTTTCTCAATCTCTAAATTTCATTTCCACTAATTTATGGTTCTCCCACCAGGCTTTGAGTCCTACGAGATAAGAGAGGATGTGTTGGTCTTTTTCATTGTGGAATCATTGGTGCCCCAAACTGGTGCCCAAACAGGGAACAGGCACTTACTACGCATTTGTGGAGTGAATGACTAAAGTCAGGAGGAGGGCCATTATGTGTAAATATTCACAGACTACCTATTTTAAACAAATAATAATAAAAAATATACTTATCAATGAAACCACATGTTGTGTGCTGTCCAAATAGTTATTGAGTGCTTACTATGCATCACATACTTTTTTGTTACTGGGCTACAACAATAGACAAAATAAACAAAATCTTCACACTCCTGGAGTTTACATTCCAGTATTTGTGAGTGTGCGCATGTGCATGCAGGTATTTCTCTGCAAGACAGATAATATACAAATGAATGAATGAAATAGCTATTATGTGAGTTGATGACAAGTGCTATGAAGACAAATAGAGCAGGAATGGGGGCCAGGAACCGTGGGACTTGGGGAAAGGCAGGGCAGAATGCCATTTTCATCTAGAGTTACTTGAGAAAGCCTTCAAGAAGGAGATATTTGGACAAAGAGCTGAAGGAGGTGAGAAAGCCAGCCACCCAGACATCTGAGGAAACATCTGCTGAACTGCTTTCTATGACGATTTAGAAGGCACATGTGACTCTTCCTCGCAGGCTATCAGTTATAATAGCAAATATAAATCAACACTATTTGGTACAAATGTGAGAAAAGATGCAGGATTTTATTTGTTTGGATTCCAGATCATCAAACATAATGTCAGTGGCCGTGCTGACAGGGGATGTTATGAAAAACACTGATTTGATTATTTTGATGCCTTAATATTTCTGTGAGAGTCCATTTTTAGCTCATATTTACAAGGACAGCACCAAAAAGCCCCCGGGGGGCCTTTCCTAGCCTCTCTTTGGCATATGGCACCCAGCAGTGGGAGACAGTCAGCTTGCAGAAGGGTGGGGGGAGACTGGGAAGATAGGGGACTCAGGGAGCTACTCTGGCTCTGTGGGGAGTGGTGAGGGAAGAGTGGATAACAAGGCACTAGAGAGGGTGGGGAGCTGGGGGTTTGAGAGGTCGGGGAAGGAAACTTAGGAACCACCAAATCCTCATCACCACCATCTCTGTTGCTATTGTTAGAGCCACCAGGATCTCTTTATATATTCAATACAGTGGTCAGTAAATAAACCCAGAAGCCTCAAGTTGAACTTTTCAAGGATGAGATTCTTCCCATTGGCAGATCCTCCCCCAAACACCCTCAACAAAGACCCTGTTCCCCGTCAAATCCCCCAGTCAGGGATGTACTTTTAAATGCACACAGTGTCAGGAAAGTATCTTTCACAGCATCACCCAGCAGGATGGGAGAGTAAGGCTGGCAGCACTTGGGAAGCCCAAAAGGACCGCAGAGGAGAGATGACTGGAGAGCCTCCCAGAATGAGGAAGCCAGAGCTAGGGTCAAAAAGAATGCAGCCTATGGGTGCATTCTCCCTGGTGGTGCAACAGGTTAAGCTCAGCACTATGAAGCTATCCAGAGCCACTGCAGCATGAGTTCAATATCCGGTCAGGGATCTTCCCACAGTGCAGCAGACCTCTCCTGCCTTGCCCGCTGCTCCCCTCAGCAGTGTACTTCAGTCGATCCACCTGTTCTGCTCCCCATTCTGTCTCTAGTGAATCCTCTCACCACCCCTCACCTCTGGCCTACACCCCAGCATTGTATGCATAAATAAGTAAATATTAAAAAAAAAAAAGAATGCAGCCTACAGCCACCCTGGTGGCACAAGGGGTTAAATCTCAGCCTATGAAGCTATCAGCAGCCACCGCAGCATGAGTTTGATCCAGGCCAGGGAGATTCCCACATGGTGCAGCAGACCTCTCCTGCCTCACCCACTGCCCCCTCAGCAGTGTATTTCAGTCAATCCACCTGTTCTGCTCCCCACTCTGTCTCTGGTGAATCCTTTCACTCCCCACACCTCTGGCATACACCCCAGTTCTTGTATGCATAAATAAATAAAAATAAATCTTAAAAAAAAAAAGGAATGCAGCCTTCAAGTGTTCTTACTCCCTCTTCCCTTCAGGGCTGTGTGTAGGGTCCCCCTCCCCTCCTGCTGTGCTTATGTGCTTATCTCCAACCAGCTGGAGTGTCTGGAGTAGCTGGACTCAGAGTCTGTCCTGAACACACTCTCACACATACCTGGCCTTTTTTTTTTTTTTAATATTTATTTATTTATACATACAAGCTAGGGTACAGGCCAGAGGTGTGGGGCGGTGAGAGGGTTCACCAGAGACAGAGTGGGGAGCAGAACTGGCAGATCAGAAACACACTGCTGAGGGGAGCAGCGGGCAAGGCAGGAGAGGTCTGCCGCACCATGTGGGATCCTCCCAGGCTGGACATCGAAACTCGCATCTCGTGCTGCCTGCCTGCCGACAGCTCCACAGCGCAGTGCTCAACCGCTGCGCCACCAAGGAGGCCCATACCTGGCCTTTTAAGCCTCTAGGAGGTGAGTGCTTCAAATAGGTTCCCCTCTGGGCCTTGGTGTGTCTGTGGAGGTGAGACAGTTCCGTTTCCTCTGCCTCTCCTGCCACATTTCTGTGCTGTCTGTCCTAGGATTTCGGCATCTGTTCTTATGTGACAAGAAGAAACATCTCCCTTGGGTAGCAGCCTCTCTCTATCCTTCCTGCTATAATGTCAGGAGGGGGAGGTGTGTGTGGAATGTGGATGTGAGCGCCGTGGCTCCTCCTGGGAGAAAGCTAAGGCTTCCGTGCGCTCTGCAGAATAGGGTGACGAGTCTAAGGATCATTCTCATTTCTTTGAAGCCTTTCTCCGGGGTCAGGTTGATGGTGCGGAGAGTGAGGCAGGAGACGGATGTCACCTCAGCTCTGCCTCTGCACAAGTGACTCGATACATGGGATCTGACCTGTCCACTTAGGACACATGATTATCTCTGTTTGGCTCAGGAGGGCCCAAGGAGTAAGTTATGAGCCCAAACACCCTCTCTCCCCACCCCACAAGAGCCTTTGCTGATGTGACACGTCACACTGTACAAAGAAAACTACCCAACTTTTGTTTAAGACTTATTTATTTATGCATACCAGCTGGGGTGTAGGCCAGAGTTGTGGGGGGTGGTGAGAGGATTCACCAGAGACAGAGTGGGGAGCAGAACAGACAGATCGACTGAAGTATACTGCTGAGGGAAGCAGCAGGTGAGGCGGGAGAGGTCTGCTGTGTCAGGTGGGAAGCTCCCTGGCTGGGGATTGAACTCATGCTGCAGTGGCTCTGGATAGCTTCATGGTGCTTAACCCATTGTGCCACCAGGGAGGCCCCCAACCAACATTTTGGGACAACATTCAGGACTGCTGAACTCAGTTTCATAAACTCTTACACCAAGACATATGTGAATGAACGATGAGGAGTTTTCATGGGCTAAGTCAGGGTGAGAGCATTTTAGGATTCAGAAGAAGCAGGTGGCCATTCTAGTCTGCTCAGGCATCACTGCTCTTCTTTTTCCCCCAACTTGGATTTGTTTTCTTTCTTTTTTTTTTAAAGATTTATTTTTTTATGCATATAAGAGCTGGAGTGTAGGCCAAAGGTGTTGGGGGGGAGCAGAACAGGAGGATCTACTGAAGTACACTGTTGAGGGGAGCAGCAGGTGAGGCAGGAGAGGTCTGCTGCACCATGTGGGAAGCTCCCTGGCCAGGATAGAAGTCAAGTTGCCATTAGCCTCATAGTGCTGAGACAACCCCTTGTGCCACCAGGGAGACCCCCAACTTGGATTTCTTGCCCAAACTAGTGATTTCCCTCCAGCTGCACATAGGAATCACCTAAGGAGCTTTTATAAAATGCTCAGGACTATTCTGGGCAACCCTGATTTAATTGGTCAGGGGTGGGACTGGGGCACTGATATGTTTAACAAGCCTACCAGGTGATTTTAACTGTCTGATTTAAGAAACAATTTTCTAAGACAGTGGGGGAGAGTAGGGGCCATCTTGGGAAGACACTGCTTACAGAAGAGTTTTACCTTTTTTGATATTTTAATGGTAACAAGCTTGCTGCGGATGCTTAAGGTAAGAAAGGGGGCCAGATGTCTCCACCAGCTGAAAAACTAATTGATTTCCTTGCAAGACATGCTAATGTTTAGTATTGACAGGATGACATCCTAGAATCTCTCAGAAGGACTGTATGGAAATCTCAGGGAGTCATCTAATCCCTCCCCCTGGATGACAGGGAAGTTGGTGAGAGGTATTTATATAGATTTGCAACATTTAAAAACAGTTTTTTTTTTTTTTTTTTTTTTTTTTTTAAAGATTAATTTATTTATACATACAAGCTGGGGTACAGGCCAGAGGTGTGGGGCGGCGAGAGGGCTCACCAGAGACAGAGTGGGGAGCAGAACAGGCAGATCAGAAATACACTGCTGAGGGGAGCAGCGGGTGAGGCAGGAGAGGTCTGTCACACCATGTGGGATTCTCCCTGGCTGGGCGTCGAACTCGCATCCTGCGCTGCCGACAGCTCCACAGCGCAGCGCTCAACCGCTGCGCCATCAGGGAGGCCCTAAAAACAGTTTTTTTAGAGTGTTTTATTTTTTTAAAGATTTAGTTATTTATGCATACAAGCTGGGGCACAGACCAGAGGTGTGGGGAGGCAAGCGGGTTCACCAGGGACAGAGTGGAGAGCAGAACAGGCAGATGGATGGAAACACATTGCTGAGGGGAACAGTGGGCGAGGCAGGAGCGGTCTGCTGCGCCATGTGGGAAGCTCCCCAGCCTGGTGTCAAACTCGAGTCGCCGCTGCCCACAGCTCCACAGCATAGCGCCCAATCGCTGCGCCACTGGGGAGGCCCTAAAAACAGTTTTAAAGGAAGGAAACATAACAGCAGCTAGAAAAACCCAAAGACTGGGTTGCCTCTTAGGGGAAAAAAAAGCAATTCCTGGTATTCCAGAAAAATCAAAATCGAAGCTCCAGACATTTTGCCTTCCCACACCCCCTTCTCTGAGGGTCTCCTGGCAAGTGTAATCCTGGAGGACTGATAGTAGGGTGAAGGTGCCTGCTGGAAGCTGCAACAGCTTTTCCTGCGGAGGGAGCTGGGGCAACACAAATGTTACCGGGAAGAGGGGTGATTCTAGAATGTCAGTGTCTCTTGGCTGGTTCTTTTTATGACCGCAAATCCCTGTCCATTAGCATAACCCTCTTGCTGTCTCCTGCTGCCTTCTCTTCTTTCCTGGGCAGTCTGAAGTAGCATGGGCAAGGCCTGGTTTTACTGACGCTCTGAGCCTCTCCCGTAGGGAGCAAATACACACACTCACTTTTTCCAGTGGTCTTCTCCCTCTGATTTAATGGCTATACCAGGACGGATGACACATAGGCATGGGATCTTTCTTTTGTTTCTGAGGTAATTGCCCTATTAACAGCTTGCCCTAGGCAAAGCAGGGAGGTTGGGGGGAGAGGTGGAGGACCATGATTTCCTGAGGGAAGGACACACCCTGAATTTTACTAGGTTAACCCTCAGGTTCTGCAGAGTTTTGCGCCTGCTCAGACTTGATCTGTAACTAGACTGAGTGAAAGGCAGTCTTCACTTCCTACCATGGAATATTAAGTATCCTGGTGCCCACACCCTGCCAGGCCTAACTGCCTGCTGCTGATTAAGACAGTCTGTAGTCTCTGTATCTATATTCTCCTCTGCCCTTACAATAAGCCTTACAATAGGCCCACCTTTGTCTAAATGCTAAGAAGGAAACTTTTCTAACTACCTCCCTTCATTTTTTAACCAATAATGTAGTTCCTGACCCATCTCTCTTCCATTGTACACTCAGATAATTATTATATACATGTAAACACAGTATTTGAAATTGGAAGGCAAAAGAAAATGAAGGTAATAGAGTGGGCCAAAACAAAAGATCTCTCCATACCTCCCTCACCCTTCTCTAAAGATAACATGAGGGACCCTCCCTGGTGGTGCAAGGGGTTAAGTCTCAGCCTATGAAGCTATCTGCATCCACTGCAACAGCACAAGTTTGATCCCCAGCCAGGGAGCTTCCCACATGGTACAGCAGACCTCTCCTGCCTCGCCTGCTGCTCCCCTCAGCAATGGATTTCAGTTAGTCCGCCTGTTCTGCTCTCCTTTCGGTCTCTGGGGAATCCTCTCAACCCACCCCACACCTCTGGCTTACACTCCAACTTGTATACATAAATAAATAAATAAATCTTAAAAAAAGAAGAAATAATAAGTACTGGCGAGAATGTGGATATAAATGAACCCTCGTCTACTGTTGCTGGGAATGTAATTTGGTGCAGTCATTATGGAAAACAGCATGGAGGTGCCTCAAAAAATTAAAAATAGGATTACCATGTGATCCAGTAATCCCACATCAGGGTATTTACCCAAAGAATATGAGTATGAAACACAAAAGGATATAGGCACCTCTATGCTAATGCAGCACAGTCCACAATAGCCAACATATGAAGACAAACTAGGTGCCCAATAATGGATGATTGGGTGAAAAAGATGTGGGATATATACCCCATGGAATACTATTCAGCCATAAAAAGATGAAACCTTGCCATTTGTGACAACAGGGATGGAACTGAAGGGGATTATGCTTACTGAATTAGTCAAAGTGTGGGCTGAGACCAAAGTCCAGTATAGGTGGTGCCCCCTGGAGGGGGCTGCTGATGAGGTAGATAGTTCCAGGGAAAATGTTGAAAGGTATTGCAGTTTGGGGTGGAGACTCGATAAGAAATAAAAGGGACAGAAGAAGGAGAATGAGGCGAGGATGAGAGATGCAGCTGCAATGATTGAGAATTTGGGAATCAGTTGCCAGTAGCTTTTGAGCTGCCAGGATGTAGAGTTCTGGATTAAGAGTTTTTTGGAATCTTCAATGACTTTGGGGCCAGCAACTTTGGCCTCTGCCATGCCAATCTTCAAGAGGAAAAGTTTGAAGTCTTTGTGAGTAGCTGAGTGATGGAAACTGCTTCCCAGTTTTGTTACTGCTACAGCCTAGGAAAGAAGGCAAAGGCCCAGAGCAGGCGCCTTCCTAAAATGCATGAGTGTAGTCATTTGTGGGGCCGTTTGGCCGCTGTAGCTGCTGTGTTCAGTGTTGCTGGCCTGGTGCTGTTTTGGGGCACCATGGCAGCTCCAGGAGCATCTCCAGTTGTGTGCTGTGTCGTCCTTGTGAGTTGGAACCTGGACTACAGTATGGCTGCTGCATGTCTGCAGAGGCAGGAAGACGCCATCTTGGACACGTGGCCTATTCCTTGGAAGAGGAGCTCCAGGTCCTCAGTGGCGGGAAGACGCCACCTTCACTGTTTTTTCATTGGAACTTAAAGGACTAGACATTGCTTTGAGCAAGGTAAATGGCCTTTTCTTGGTCTCAGTGACCCTTTGTTTTTCCTTGGTTTGTTGAATAATTCCCATTATTGTTGTTCCCTGAGCCTAAGTAGTCTTGCAATTGTGCACGATGGTGCAGAAGTAGGATAGTGATGGGTAAGCCCTTTGGGCGGTGTCCTTGGCCAGTTTTAGTGCCCCTTCTGCCTGGTATCAAAAGGAGAAAGACAAATACTATATGATTTCAATGATTTGTGGAAAATAAACAAATACAAACCTTTAGACTCTGACAATGGAATGGTGGTTTTCAAAGGGGAAAAGAGGGAGAAGAAAATGAGTAGAAGGGGTCAATCGTTTGGTAGTGGGTGGTGACTGGGCATTTAGTGGTAGTTGTGGTGAGAAAACATAATCTTGGAACAATACAGTGTTGTAAACTGATGCTACCACACACACAAAAGTGACCAAATGAATTTAGGCTTTCAAAATGATGTGACAAAATAACCGCTCTCCCAATGTAACGTGACAGTACCACGTTACCTCCCCAGTATGGCCTTCCAGCCTACAGCTACCATTTCATTTCAGTGAATATTTATTTTATTTGGTTTCATGTTAGTCAGTCCTTTTAAAAAAAAATATTTAGGCCTCCCTGGTGGCGCAGCGGTTAAGCGCTGCGCTGTGGAGCTGTCGACAGCGGCGACGTGAGTTCGACGCCTGACCAGGGAGAATCCCACATGGTGCGGCAGACCTCTCCTGCCTTGCCCGCTGCTCCCCTCAGCAGTGTATTTCTGATCTGCCTGTTCTGCTACCCGCTCTGTCTCCGGTGAACCCTCTCGCCGCCCCACACCTCTGGCCTGTACCTGAGCTTGTATGTATAAATAAAAAATAAATCTTTAAAAAAATTATTTATTTATGGCTACAAGAGCTGGAGTGTAGGTCAGAGGTATGGGGGGGAGGGGTGAGAGGATTCACTGGAGACAGAGTTGGGAGCAGAACAAGCAGACTAGCTGAAATCCATTGCTGAGGGGAGCAGTGGGCGAGAAGCAGGGGCGAGACAGGAGAGGCCTGCTGCACCATGAGGGTTAGCTCCCTGACCTGGAATTGGAGCTCATGCTACAGTGGCTGCAGATAGCTTCATAGTGCTGAGACTTAACCCCTTGTGCCACCAGGGAAGCCAGTTAGTCAGTCTTTTATCCATTACATGAC
This sequence comes from Scalopus aquaticus, assembly GCA_004024925.1. Lineage (NCBI taxonomy): Eukaryota > Metazoa > Chordata > Mammalia > Eulipotyphla > Talpidae > Scalopus > Scalopus aquaticus. The sequence goes on along the minus strand of PVIJ01005826.1, from coordinate 70,238 downwards.
TTTATTTCATAGTCCAGGTACCTGGTCCCCTGCTCTACAGCTCTGAAGAAAATGGACTTGTCCAAAATGCTCAATTTTATTAGTGCTAAGGTTTTCCGATTCCCATAAAGCATTGCCAGGTTGTTCTTTTATAAAAAAGAGTGATTTTATTTATGCATACGAGAACTAGGATCTAGGCCAGAGGTGTGGGGAAGGGGGTGTGAGAAAGGATTCACCAGAGACAGAGTGGGGAGCAGGCAGGCAGATCTGCAGAAATACACTTCTGAGGGGAGCAGCGGCTAAGACAGGATTGGTCTGTGGATTAGCAACTTGGCCAGGGATCAAACTCATTCCACAGTGGCTGGTGATAGCTTGATAGCCCTGAGACTTTAATCCCTGTGCCACCAGGGAGACCCCCCAGTTGTTCTTTTTTAGAAACTGTCAAATTTTAAAATGATTCTACATTTGTTGTGTGAAACAAATGATCACTGTTAGTATGCAATTTCGCCTTCTGCCTTCTCAAAATAGTTGTCTTGAAGTAACTTCAGTCTGGTTGTTATTTTTCAGTTTTGTGGATTATTTTTAAAATTTAAACAACGGAAAATTATTTCCTCACAGTTCTGGAAGTGAGAAGTCCTAGACCCACGTGTTGCCAGGGTTGTTTCCTCAGAGGCCTTTCTCCTTGTCTTGGAGGAAGCTGTCTTTCTGCTCCCTTTATCTTCATTGTTTCCTAATCGCCTCAGTTCTATGGCTGCTTTTTCGCTTCCCCCCAGTTATACAGTTTTTGAAAATTTCTTCCCAACTCCCTTGGAGTATTTTTTGAGTTCATGGTCACACCTCAATTTCTCCCTTCTTATGTTATATACTTACGTTATATATTTTCATGGTCTTATTCAGGGGCTGAATGTTCTCTCACTTCCTTGGGAACGTGCCATATCTTTCAAAACCACACCTCTTCTAAGTATTAATTTCTGATTTAATAAGAACTTATAATCACAGGTCTGTCTGCATGGGCTATGTATTTATTATGTATTTATTGTCTACTAAGTCTCAAGCACTGTTCTAGGTTTTGAAGACTCAAAAATTAATGCACAAAATTCTAGTCAAGTTTATCCTAGCCTTTACTGGGAGACGAGCAGTAAAACAAGTTTAAAAACATGTGCTCTGTGAATCAGTCTTTGAAACAACAACCAGCTCAGTGGTTTTCTAAGGATTCAATAAACTGATGCTAATTTTCTATATGGTGAAAGTTTGTGATATGAGCCACTCAAATTAAACCTTGTGATTTTCCAAAGACAGGATGAACTTGGCATTATCTAATGAGTTATCCTTGGCTTTGTCTTTACAAGGACTCCCCAGATCAGAGGATCTTCCAGTCAACAATTTGAGTTGATACCTTTGACCCACAGTTCACAAATACGCCAACCCAGTGATTGCCCAGCTGCAGGTTATCAGGCTGCCAACCCAGGGCATGTGAGTCAGAATCTTTGGCGTGGAGCCTGAAAATTTCCACATTTAACAAGTCCCCCGCGTAATGACGGGGGCAAATATTTGACAATCACAAAGATGTTGGTTAAACGAGATGGGAGCGCTGAAAAAAGTTCCTGAAAGACGTGAAGATGGGAAGGTCTTCGGGGTGTTTCTATTACGACAAAGCCTGATAATTTAGTCACATCACCCACAGCACTGACGTGCCACTACTGTGGTGGCAAATTTTAGGAGGCCATTCTCGCGTTGAGACCCTTGCCAAGGACGCGAGGCTAAAGCTTTCCCCACACCCGCAATGAGCGGAAACTGAGATACAGGTTTCCGCTGCCAGCATCCAAAATGGCAGCACTAGCGTCGCCACTACGAGAAACATGCTCGGTGCTCCGCCTCGGCCCCATAAGGTCTCACTGGACTTTTGCAAGTCACCGTGGGAACCCGGGGGCCGAGAGGTGGGGGATGGGGGTTCGCGTTCCAACGGCCATACCGCCTCCCACCCACTGGTCAAGGCCTCTACACCCCAGTCAAAGAATGCGCTGGAAGCGCTTTGCTAGCATACTTCACTAGCGCCCAGCCTGTAATGCCTCCAGCGGCCCACGCACGGCGGAGGGATTCAGATGGTCCGGAGGCGGGGCGGAAATAGCTCCCTCGCCCCACTCATTGGAGGACCCACGCGGTGGGGCGGGGCGACACACCCATTGGGCAGTCGGCCATGTCAGTCTTGGGCTCTTTCAGCTGTCAGTCAATGTTACATCCGGCGACGGTCACAGTCCTGGCTCATTGATTGGAGAAACCTATTCCTGTGGAGGCCGCACTTCCGAGTGATGTGGGAGGAGGGGGCGGGGAGGGAAGCGGAGGCTGGGGAGCTCTAGGCCGGCCGGCGGTGGCGGCGGCAAGGCCGGGACTCGGGCTGAGGGCCTGCTGTGGCGGCAGCGGCGGACGCTAAGCTTAGCAGCGGGTATCAGGCACATTCTTTTCCCTGACTGGAGGGTCGTAGTGTCGCGGGGCCCAGGTTTAGGTGGTGAGGGGCGGCGGGGTGGAGCTGAGGGGCAGGAGGCGGGAGCGGGGGGCCGAGTGGGGTTCGCGTCGGGGCCGGGCCCTGGGCCTGCCAGGGAGGGGCTTCGAGACCGTGGAGGAACAGGCCCTGGGGTGGGTTGGACCGGGGAGGGCTGAGGGCGCGAGAAGGCGTGGTGTTGGGCCCAGGCAGGGAAGTGGGGTGGGGCCATAGGGACGGAGGGCGGGGTGGGGTTGACCGTAAGGGTGGGCCGAGGCCAGGAAAGTAGCACTTGTTCGCTGTTGCCTCAGAAGGCTGCACGCGAGGCGCCGGGAACGGGCATGGCGACTAGGTCCCAGCCGGACTCGGGTATACGGGGCAGGGTGGGACCGGACTCAAACCAGAGACCTTAAAAGACCTTGTTCGGTTTTTCTAACTTAATTGGGAGGTTTTAATAGTTGCGCGAGGACGGGAGGGCAGTGTAAGCAGGAATTCTGGTCAGTTATGTTTATCCTAATTGGGTGTGTGCGTGTGTGTGTGTGTGTGTGTGTGTGTGTGTGTGTCCTTCCCATTTAGGATGAGGTTGATAGGTCTAAACATGTCCTGGTTTGTGAGGTTAATGGAAGCTCAAAAGTAGAGACCAGAAACTGAAAGAAAGGCAGATTTATTGCCTCCCTACTTGGCTATCTGGGTTGAGAATTTGGCCTTATCCTACTCTGACTCAGAAGGTTATATGAATGAAAATAAAACCTGCCTATGCAAATTCTTGACCTCAGGCCCTTGTCATCCCTCTCAGTACCCTCCCCCCCCTTTTAATGTGAGAGTTATAGGAAAGAGAAATTTGATTTCAAAGTTGTGAAAACAAAGGGCATTATTTTCTGTGACGTGGTGGCCTGAAAGTTGTTCCCATGTTCTTTTACACTCTCACTCATTAATAATCTCTGTGCCTCTCGAAGGAGCAAGTGTTGTAGGTAGTTTTCTCCTGAGAGATGGGAAACCAAGTTTTAAGATGGGAAATGGATTATTCCTGCTAAAGATAGACGCTGGATAGTTTGTGTTTGGGTGGGAGGAGGGCTGGTAAGTCAGACAAGATAATACCCTAGATGCCCTGGGTATTGTTTGTTTATCCAAAACAAGTTACCTTTTAGGGAGGTGCAGATTTAATATCCACTAACTGATGTCCTTTGTGAGCAGTGTCTTTTCATTCTCGGCTGTCACAGGTCTTGCCCTTTATTTTTTTGGGAGTGTAATAATTCTTTTTCTTATCAGAGAGCGACCTTTAATGTGTTTCCTATCTGCCTTGATCATGGTGTGAAATGATGGAATCTTATTTTGTTGCTCTTGTGGCTCCCTTTCAGGTTTCTCTGGAAACCCCCCTGGTAAGTGTGGAGGAGGCGGGACACTCTGACCCAAGACAAAAGGCCTGTAGCTCCAGCCAAAGAAAATAAACCTTAGGAGGGAGAAAGAAAAAAAAAATCCATCAGCTGTTCCTGAGAACAGCCTCCAGTGGAATCTTCAGAGAGGACAACTAATGTGAGTGAGGAAGTGACTGTATGTGGACTGTGGAGACAGTAAGTCACGTGGGCCCTGAGGGCCTGAACTGGGCTAGGAACAGTTGTGCTTTCAGAAGTGAGGTGTCGCGAAGGGAAAAGTGAATGTGGTCTGGAGTGTGGCCTTGGCTCCACGGGGTGTGCTTTCCTCCAAGGCCATCAGGGAGCTCAGCCCCTGTGTTCAGCCCGGGTGGGGTCCGGGGTTTACCTCTAGGAGGGTAACTTGCTGGCTGGAGCAGCAGAGCAGTGGCCTTGATTTGTCTTTTGGAAGATTTAAAAACCAAAAAGCATAAACATTCTGGTCCTTCAGCAATGCTTTCTCTGAAGAAATACTTAACGGAAGGACTCCTCCAGTTCACCATTCTGCTGAGTTTGATTGGGGTGCGGGTGGACGTGGATACTTACCTGACCTCTCAGCTCCCCCCGCTCCGGGAGATCATCCTGGGGCCTAGTTCTGCCTATACTCAGACCCAGTTCCACAACCTGAGGAATACCTTGGATGGCTATGGGATCCACCCCAAGAGCATAGACCTGGACAATTACTTCACTGCCCGGCGACTTCTCAGTCAGGTGCGGGCCCTGGACAGGTTCCAGGTGCCAACCACTGAGGTAAACGCCTGGCTGGTCCACCGGGATCCGGAGGGGTCTGTCTCTGGCAGCCAGCCCAGCTCAGGCCTGGCCCTCGAGAGTTCCAGTGGCCTCCAAGATGTGACAGGCCCAGACAACGGGGTGCGAGAAAGCGAAACGGAGCAGGGCTTCAGTGAAGATTTGGAGGATTTGGGAGCTGTAGCCCCTCCAGTCAGTGGAGACTTAACCAAAGAGGTTAGTGGCCTCATGGAGGGGTGAGAGGGAGGGGTTGGGTGTTGGGGGGACGGGGGTGGGCCGGTCCTGTGGTCACAGCACTAACCCCTATAAAGAAGCAGATAGATTGGGGGTGGGGAGGGCTCTCAGGCATTGTGCTTGAATAGAAGTGGGCTGAATTGTCTGACTAGGATTGGGGCCTGGGAGCATTTCCTGGTGTTGAACCATTGACCCACCTCTGAGTGTACTGTCGGGGCAGTGGGAGGTTCCTAGAACATGCCAGTGTGTTTACTGCTTGGATTTCAACATGACTCCTGGAGGCCCGGGTGGGGGAGGGAGTCGTGTTGTGATGGGCTTTGATGTGTGTGTCTGTTGCTAAGACACAAATACTTGGTGGACTTACCTTGTGGCGCCCTCCCCCCATTAACACACACACACACATCCTGAAGTTCTCCTCCTTTGTGGTCAGGCATGTTGTTATAAGAGCCTGATAAATCAGCTCTCTCGGTTCTGAGCCAAGGGTAGGCTTAGATAGTTATTCTTGGCCAGGAGAGGGCTGCGGCTCCCATTCTTTGCTAAAGGTCCACTGTAGGGAGGCCAGGGTAGAGGAGAAACTGCTTTCTGCTGTCCGTCCGGCTCAGCTTGCTTTGAGCTGTCAGATCTGACATGTGACTGATCTTTTTTGACAGAAAACGACACGGTTGTCTTGAACCATGCCCCCTGCCCCTAGCCTCCCCACATGGTGATAAGGCTGCTCTGAGCTGCGTGTTTGCCACTTAGCCTTATGGAGCTTTAAAAAAGGCCCACTGTACTCTCCTGGCCGGTGGGAAAGCTGGATTTCCATTGCTGGGTTTCCCACAGTTGGAGGGTTTGTTGGGGGAGGATGTAGAAGTGTGTAAAGTTCTACAGATGCTGCAGAACTTGCTCTTTCTTCCCACCAGTCAGACCAGGTGTTGCCTCCCCTCCTGCATTTGAGCCAATTTCTGAGCTCATTTGTCTGTAAACATTAGTGACAGTCATCACATGTGGCTTTCTCTGGACCAGTGGTCCTCAAGTTGGGGTGATCTTGCTCCCTTCTCCTGGGGGGGTGGGGGGAGAGTTTTGATTGCCACTGCTGAGGTGAGTGTGCATCTGGTGGGGGGGGGCCAGGATGCTGATAAGATCCCGCAGCGCAGGGCAGCCTCCGAGCAATGGATTGGCGCGGCCCCACGTGTCAGTAGTGCCCAGTTGCTCTGTGCCCAGCTGCCTCATCCTGGACCCACTTTGAAAGACTAGAATGACTGGAGCCTGGAGCTGTGACTCCCCTTACCTTCGCTGCCTCTTCCTTTAGGCTCTCAAAGTGCCGCTGGGAACTTTCCCTCCGGTTCCTTCAGAGGGCTCCGGTGTGGGCCTCCAGCCGCCTCTTCCATACACCCTGCCACTGTTGCTCCCCAAGGGGTGGGTCTGATTGGGCCGGCTCCTTTCCCTACTGAGCTTGCTCCTGGGGTGGATGGGTGGGTGGGTGGGTGGGGTGGGGTGCTGGGATGTAACTAGATGAGTCGAGGTGAAATGGGGAGGGGTTTAGGCCCTGCCCTCCTTCGTTTTTTGAGTTTCATGGCGGAGGTTATACTTTCCCTGACCCCAGGCCCTCGCTGTTCCCTTAGGGGGCTGGGATTGGTCAGTATCGGGCCCAGACCAAGTGTGGGGGGAGGGAGGGTTATTATGTGTCTACAACAATATTTCCTCAGCAACTCGAGGATAAAAATACCCAGGTCCAGAGCATGTGACAGGCACTGCTGGAGCTGGTATTATCCCTGGTGGCAGTGCTCCCTGCTGCCAGGCCTGTTGGATGGACAGCCGTAGCCCAGGCCCTTGTCAAGGATAGGATTCCCCTTGAGGTTGGCACTCTGCCCGGAGCAGGGGGTGGCCTTACACAGTTCTTTCTAGGCGAGGCGCAGTCTGTGACCAAGGAGAACATACTGTCCCTGACCTGACCATAGGTTCAAGGGGAGCAGCAGTGAGGAGGGAGTTGAAACTATGATCCTGATTCTGTCAGGGGCTCTTTTCTGCTTTGAGATGGGGGGGCAAGTAGGGAGTACCCTTAAGCAGAGTGGGAGACACATCTGTGGCCAGGACACAGATGAGCACTGGTCTCCTTCAATGCAGACCTTCAGGCTGGGCTCTCCCTCCTCCTGCCTGGGGCTGGGCCTGGCTGGCACGGTGATAGCCTGGCAGCTGTGCAGACGGCTTTCCCCTTCCCCTCTCTGGCCTCTCAGGGTGACAGTCCCTGGCTCACAGTGTGTCTGGGTGCGCTGGGGCCCTGTCCACTGACTGATCCTTGGGCTGGAGGAGGATTCGCCCCGGCCCTGCCGAGGCACGGGAAACTTCTTCCACTTCAGGGCGGACTCAGATTCCCAGAGAAGCTGCGGGAGGAAAGTCTGCCCAGTCCTGAGTGGGCTGGGTAAGCAGGGTGCGACAGGAGGAGAGTGGCTCCCCTTCCCCCAGGGCTCTCACTGCGCCACCCCAGCTGGGTGGGGCCGCCCGCCCCTGGGTGCGTCTCCTTGAGGAGACGGAGGCGGCCCGGGGATGGGCTGGTTCCTTGCGGCAGCTTCTCCAGCTGCCCCGGTGCAGAGATTGGCTCCCGGCGGCAGCTAGGTAACAGGCGGTAGGAGGGGATTGGCTCCTTCCGCATCTCCAGCGGAGCCTTGGGGGAGGAGATTGGCTCTCGGCGCAGCCTAGGTAACGACAGTGGGAGGGGATTGGCTCTTTCCGCAGCCCAGCTGCTGACCTGGGGGAGGGGATTGGCTCTCTGCAGCCTCAGCAGTGACCTGCGGGGTGGGAGGGGGAGGGGATTGGCTCCCTGCTGCAGCCTAGGTAACAAGTTTGGGGGGCGTGGGGAGGGGGAGAGGGAGGATCGGGAGGATAGGCCCAAGAGGGCGCTTGCTTTCTTCTGCAGCTTGAGCACGGAGCATGGGGTGGGAGTCCCACCTCACTGCAGCCTCTGCGGTGAGCTCAGGGTGGGGGCTGCCGGGCGCCTGAGTGGAACTGGGGTTGTGAGGTGGGAGGGGGCTGCTCAAGGATGGAGGAAGGGGGCTGGGCCGGGCCGCCCAGGCAGCAGCACGGGCGGGGCACCCTCCTCGGGCCCCCAGAGCTAGCACGGGGCCACCCTTCCAGCCTGGTGTGCTCCCTGCAAGCCCAGAGCTCCTTGGAGCCCCCTGTCCGGCTTCCTGGCACCGGCTGCCCCCGGGCTCTTCTCGCAGACCATGACCCGCCTGGACCGCAGCTCGCACAGTGCTGGGGGCCCGGCCAAAGGGAGCCGGCCCCTTAACTCTTTGCTGGCTGGTCACCGGGTGGCCCAGCCCCCCTCTGCTCCTGGGCCCAGGGCTTCTGTCCAGGTTGGTGTATGGGGAGACTCAAGGGAGATGTACACCTGGGAGGTCTTCGGGTTAGGGGGGTGACAGTGGGCAAGGGGTACCTGGTCAGGGGTAGGGCGGTGGGTCTAAACCGGAGGATACTGCTTTTCTGGAAAGTGTCAGCTTTTTAACCCCTGGATAGAAGGCAGCAGTTGAGGATTTCTTCAGTCTCAGGAGACCGTGTGCATGGGAAGCCTGAAGGACTTTTTTTTTTTTTGACTGGTGGCATTGGGGGTGGCAGTTGGTGCAGGCACTGATCAGAAGCTACCAGGGTAGGGCAGGAAGCAGCAGTTGTGACTGAGCAGTGATGGGGGCTATGTCCTTGGATGGGTTCACGATGGGAGTCGGTGAGCCCTGGGGTGCGGTAAGAAAGGGAGTGAGAGCCCTAGTGTGTGGGGGACACGGGGGCTGGCCTTGGCTGGGCTGGGGTGCCTGGGGAGGGTCACCTGACTGCCTGAGGCTCTCCTGGGTTGGAGGCAGCTTGCTAGGATCAGCTGAGCGCGGGGATTCTGGCAGGGATGGATCTGGAGGTGAGCCTGGGCTGTAAGAGTTGTGGGTGTTCAGCCTTACTTCTGCCATCGCCAGGGAGGGGGACAGCAGTGGGAAGGGCTGGAGTCAGCCTGCTGCTGTCATTGGTTGCATCAGGTGGTTGCAAATGCAGGGATTTTCCTCTCCAACCCATCCCACCCCTTTATGCAAATGAAATGGCACCATAGGCTGATGCAAGCCTGGCCACCCCGAAGCAATTCTGCATGACAGTTCGCCCTTGCTTGCTATGGCCAGCGTTCCCCGAATCAAGTGTTAAGGGATTCCGTCCCAAAATGGGAAGTGTCTCCTCCTCCTCCGTCCTCCTCATGTGGGGTGTGGTGACCCTGCCTTGGCTCAGACGTGTGGTCCAGCCCCCAAGCCTATCTGTATGGTAATGGTCACATTAGTGGTAACCGGCTCTTGGGCTTTGTGGGGGCGACGGTGTTTGGAAATGGATGAAAGAAGCCTCGCTGCTACCGGGGGTCGGGGGGGGGGAAGCTGAAGTGATGTTAGGAGGGACCTCTGAGGACAGGGTGGGGCACCAGGATCTGAGTGCTCAGGTCGTGGCCGTCTGTCTTTCAGGACATAGATCTGATCGACGTCCTTTGGCGGCAGGACGTTGACCTGGGGGCTGGGCGCGAGGTCTTTGCTTACAGTCGTCGCCAGAAGGAGCAGGATGTGGATAAGGAGCCGCGAGATGGAGCGGGGCGGGAGGACGCCTGGCCTGGCGCGGGGGCAGAGGCTCTGGCTCGAAACCTGCTAGTGGATGGAGAAACTGGGGAGAGCTTCCCTGCACAGGTACCCCTTCTGTCCATTTCTGGAAAGTTCTCTTTAGAGAAGGCAGGTTGTGGGAAAGTATATTTTGGTAGCGATCTCTAAGTCACAGTGGGCTAAGAGGGAAAGTGAATAAGCAACAAGAATCAGAGGGCCCAGGCCTGTACCAAGGGGGCAGAGCACGTGGCGATGCCTGCTTGCGTCAGGACTCCCCACTCTCCCTCTTCTCCCCTAGAGTTTGGGCCTCAAGGCCAGCCATTACCCTGGACAGAGGGAGAGTGTAGGCTTGCAGACAGGCAGGTCCTCCAGCGTCCCCTCGGGAAGGCTGGAGAAGCAACTTTGGTCCGCAGGCAGTGAAGGCCCAGTTCAGTCAGACTTACAGTTGCTGTTGCCACAGGTGCCTGGTGGGGAGGACCAGACGGCCCTGTCCCTGGAGGAGTGCCTTAGGCTGCTGGAGGCCGCCTGCCCCTTTGGGGAGAATGCCGAGGTGAGCAGGACTCTAGGGAGAGCCCGCCCGGCCAGCGAGGCAGCCTGCCTGTATATCCCTGTATGTCCCTGCACGGCTGTCTGGGGCGCAGTTCTCGGTGCTGGCCTTGCCCCGGCTGCTCGGGGTGAACTTGAATTCCAAGGAAGGAAAGAACAGCAGCTCAGGTGGTAGTTTCTGGGAGGAAGGCAGGTGGTCTCTCCTCCTCCCCTGCTGAAAGCTCTGTGTCTTGCCCTAGTTCCCAGCAGACATCTCCAGCATAACGGAAGCAGCCCCCAGTGAGAGCGCGCCCCCAGCTCTTCAGAACAACCTCTTGTCTCCCCTCCTGACGGGGACAGAGTCGCCATTTGATTTGGAACAGCAGTGGCAAGATCTCATGTCCATCATGGAGATGCAGGTAGGATCGTCAGAGCGGGGCACAAAGCTGTGTTGGGGGGTGTCGTAGACGCCATTGTCTTTCATCTCTTGGCGGAGACAAACGCCTCTGCCTGACTGTAGGACAGTGGGGACAGAGAAGTAACCTGTCTTGGTGTCTCCTTGGGACATCGGGGGAGGAGGTCTGGATTAAAACCCAGGGCTAGGGGTACCTGAGGTCTCCGAGGGGTACCTTTCTTTCCTTTCCTTCGGGCAGGCAGTAACTTGGTTGGGTCCCTCCAAGGTTGAGGTTAGTAGAAGCTGCCACGCAGCGCTGGCCAGCTGCCCTCACCTTACTCGGCCCTCACAGTCCCCTCGCCAGCCCTGGACTAAAATAAAAGGTGAGACACGAATGCAGAGATGAAGCGATGTGCCGTGGTCACTCAGCGGTGGGGCAGTTAGGTTTCCTGGGGTGGAGTCCATGGGAAGGAGCCCGTGTTGGCCAGGCCTGGGGGCATTTCTTGCTGTTCCCTGGGTGCCGCTGTTGGGTGCGGGCCCGCGGGCCCCCACCGCAGCTGGGGAGGGAGTCTGCTCCAGCGAATGGTGATGCTCTTCTCCCCTCCCAGGCCATGGAAGTGAACACTTCCACCAGCGAGATCCTGTACAGTGGCCCTCCTGGAGACCCCCTGAGCACCAACTACAGCCTTGCCCCCAGCACGCCCATCAATCAGAATGTCAGCCTGCATCAGGCGTCCCTGGGGGGCTGCGGCCAGGACTTCTCCCTCTTCAGCCCCGAGGTGGAGAGCCTGCCTGTGGCCGGCAGCTCCTCGCTGCTCCCACTGGTCCCCAGCAATTCCACCAGCCTCAACTCTACCTTTGGTTCCACCAACCTGGCGGGGCTCTTCTTCCCACCCCAGCTCAACGGCACAGCCAATGACACAGCAGGCCCGGAGTTGCCTGACCCCCTGGGGGGTCTGTTAGACGAAGCCATGCTGGACGAGATCAGCCTGATGGACCTGGCCATTGAAGAAGGCTTCAACCCCGTGCAGGCCTCCCAGCTTGAAGAGGAGTTTGACTCTGACTCAGGCCTCTCCTTGGACTCCAGCCATAGCCCTTCCTCCCTGAGCAGCTCTGAAGGCAGCTCCTCCTCCTCCTCCTCCTCCTCGTCCTCCTCCGCTTCTTCCTCAGCTTCTTCCTCCTTTTCCGAGGAAGGTGCCGTCGGCTACAGCTCTGACTCTGAGACCCTGGATCTGGAAGAGGCCGAGGGCGCCGTGGGCTACCAGCCTGAGTATTCCAAGTTCTGCCGCATGAGCTACCAGGATCCCTCCCAGCTCTCCTGCCTGCCCTACTTGGAGCACGTGGGCCATAACCACACGTACAACATGGCGCCCAGTGCCCTCGACTCTGCCGATTTGCCGCCACCCAGCACCCTCAAGAAAGGCAGCAAGGAGAAGCAGGCCGACTTCCTGGATAAGCAGATGAGCCGGGACGAGCATCGAGCCCGGGCCATGAAGATCCCGTTCACCAACGACAAAATCATCAACTTGCCTGTGGAGGAGTTCAACGAGCTGTTGTCCAAATACCAGCTGAGCGAGGCCCAGCTGAGCCTCATCCGTGACATCCGGCGCCGGGGCAAGAACAAAATGGCGGCCCAGAACTGCCGCAAGCGCAAGCTGGACACCATCCTGAACCTGGAGCGGGACGTGGAGGACCTGCAGCGCGACAAGGCCCGGCTGCTGCGGGAGAAGGTGGAGTTCCTCCGGTCCCTGCGGCAGATGAAGCAGAAGGTCCAGAGCCTGTACCAGGAGGTGTTCGGGCGGCTGCGGGATGAGAACGGGCGGCCCTACTCGCCCAGTCAGTACGCGCTCCAGTACGCCGGGGACGGCAGTGTCCTCCTCATTCCCCGCACCTTGGCCGACCAGCAGGCCCGGCGGCAGGAGAGGAAGCCCAAGGACAGGAGAAAGTGAGCCTGGGGAGCGAGGGGGGTGACGCTCACCACGTTGGACACTGGAGAAGGGCGGGCCTGGACCTGGACCTGCAGTGGGGACTCTCATGCCTTCTTACCCAATAGATCTTCCCAGAGGGGCGCTACGGGTCGGTGGGCGGGAGGAGGCGGGCGCAGGCGCCGTCTGGCTCAGCTTCCCCGCTGGGGGTGGTGGAAGTGGCCGGAACGTTTGGGTGGACAGGGTCCTCGCCCCTCCCCCTTTCTTTTGAGGGAAGGGGTGGTGTTGGCATTGCTGGAGGCTGACAGAGGGGAGAGAAGGGACTTGGGAGAGGAGAGGGAAGTAGCAGAAAGTCTCGTTCCTGGAAAGAAGGTAGATGGGAGGAAGGAAAGAAAAACCCCAAAAAATCAAAGCGGGAAGAAAATCAAAGGCCAGGACTCCAGGCAGCGGGTTTTCGGTGGGACTGGGCACCGGTGTGAGTAAACCCCACTTCGCCCCACGGTGTGTGCGGCAGGGCAGGTCTGGGAGGGGCCTTGTCAGCTGTCTGCTCCCTGCACCTCGCGTCCCGGAAGGGGCGCTCCGAGAGCTGCTGTGCTGATTCCAGTGTAGGGGAGCAACGGGGACCTGACACTGGCTTGGAGGTGTAGGGTCGATGGGTAAGGTGGACAGGAGAGGGTCGCGAGGCCCTGTGTTGCCGCAGCCCCAACACCAAGCATGTCACTCTGTCCCCTGCCACTCCGTCTCCCGCCGCGCCCAGTCTCCCTGAGCTGAGGCGTCTCTTCCCGGAGCCTGCATGCGACCGCTCTTCTCCGCCCTTGCCCCTCACCCCTGCCCGGAGGCCTTCGGCAGCCGGCTTCCCCTTCTGGGGGCTGCGCGAGGGGGACGGGAGAAGCCAGGCAGTTCTCAGCACAACACTGGGGAGCGGCTCTCCCACAGGCCTCCCCGCCAACGACTGGGCTTGTCACTGGAAAACAAACCACAGAACCCAGCAACAACAAGCTAGTCCTCTTAGACTTTCTTGCGCTTTGATTTTTTAGGGCTTGAGCCCTGTTTCACTTATAGGGTATAGAATGCTTGTGTTGAGTAAAAAGGAGATACCCCAATATTCAAAGCTGCTAAATGTTCTCTTTGCCATAAAGACTCCGTGTAACTGTGTGAACACTTGGGATTTTCTCCTCTGTCCTGAGGTCTTCGTCTGCTTTCTTTTTTTCTGGGTTTCTTTCTAGAATGAGAGGTGCATGTCACGGGGATGAGCACACACGCCCCCTCCCCGCAGGCACCCCCAGCTCAGCCGGGGCTCCGGGAGAGCTGCCTGGGGAGCTCCAGGGTGGCCAGACACTTCCAGGCCCACAGCGTCTTGCATTTGAGTTGCCACCGCTGCCTCCGCCTGCCGGCTCAAGCACGGGCTGCCCCAGGCTAGCGGGAGTGAGTCTGGGGAGGACACCGATTGTCCCCCGACAAGGTGGGGACACTGAGCAGTAGGGACAGAAGGCACAAGCCTGGGAAGTGCTTTTATAAATTATTTTCCTTATAGATTTTATTTTTAATTTATCTCTGTGACCTGCCAGGGAGAGGGGAGGGAGAGAGAGAGCGAGATGCTGTGAGCACATGACAAAATAAAATACAATGGATGATCCTTTCTCAGTGCGACTTTTCCCTACTTTGAATTTAAATTTAGAGTAAAGGAAACAGCCCCGTTGAGGAGGAACGGCCACTGCGCGCCTGAGGCAGGGCCCACGTGGGAGGATGGGTGTGTGTAGAGGAGGTTGGCCGTGGGGGGCTAAGACGAAAGGAGCCTTAAGTATTGTGCAGAACCTTCCAGGCAGGTGTTATGTTCCTCTTTGCAGGGTTTGCCAGCTGAATCCTCTCAGGAAGGATTTAGAATCATTTTACAAAAACCTCTCTGCAGGGCGAGGCTAGGCGGAGGTGGCGCACCTGGCCCAGCTCCTTACCTGCCTGCCTGCGACACGCTGCGTGTGTCACCTTGACTCTGCTGTCAGCGCTCAGGTGGTCCCGCTCAGGGGAGCAGAGCACTGGAGTGCCGCCCCGCCCCGATGACACCGAGAACCACCGGCGACGCCAAGCGCCAAGAGTCGCTGCAGCCACGGGCTGAGGAGCAGCTGGATGCCAGCCCCAGGGACTCGGGTGTTAGCGACCTCGCCCGCGGAGGGGGCCAGTATATTCTCCCTCAGAACACAAACCCACCGCCACACCAAGCCTGGGAAGAGAGCTGACCGGCCGCGTCGAGGCGCCTCCAGCTGCTGCTGGAGCTGCCGCCTGCTCGTCTCAGGGTAGGTACTAACAGCACGTGCCGGGGGCTCAGGCCCACCCCAGTCCCCAAGGCCGGTCAGACAAGGCATGGAGCCAGGGCCCGGACTCCCAAAACGGAGCCTGTGATTGTGAACCCCCCCCGGGGGTACTTGGGTGTGACCGGGCTCAGTCCTTGAACATGCTACTAAATCGCCCAAAGGGTGGGATAGAACTCTGCGAACAACACTGGTTTCTGTTGGGCTGTTGGAAAAGTCGTGATGCATTTTTGCTTGAAAAACAAGTACGTCACGACTTTTTCCGACAGCCCAATATTTGTTCCAGTTTATGACGGTCTTTCCTCCATCTCAACTGGAAAGGGTTGGTCCATCGAGAGTGCTTTTCCTAATGAGGAATTTACTAGTATCTGTGAGCCAGTTTATAACCAAGATTCTTTACAAAACTAAAAAGATCAAACAACTTTAATTGATTAAAAAAAAACAAATTATGGAGAGAAAAGTAAACTGTGACAAGTAAAATTAAGTTACTGTTTTCATGTGCCTTCTAGAAATAAGCGTATACGTGCTTTTGGTCATTTCGTACACAATTAGGCTCTTTCACTTGGCAACTTTTAAACAGATTTAAAGATTTTTCAAAAGAAAAAGGTCCTTGCTTTATCCCTCTGCTCGAGTCGCCGCTGGTAGACTGGTGTATGTTTGTTGTCCCCGCCCCCCCCCCAGGCCCCCCTCATGGAGAGAGGTACAGTTGTGTCAGGGATCGTGCCGATTAGCTGGGGCTTTGGGCCAAGTTGGTCAGTGCCGCTGTGAAGTTGACCTCTTTTTGCTGCTGGCAGGTAGAGTGGGTGTTCAGCTTCAAGGCTTTGCTGGCAGGAAGATGGGACTCAAGGCCTGTGAACGAGCTGCCACACCTAAGACAGGAAGTGAGGAGGCTTTAGCGCGGTGGGGAGACGAGTGGGCCTCAGGTTTAACGAAGGACCCACCTGGAGGGAGACCTGCTTGGTGGCGGGATGGCTTCTGGTGTCTTGAGTTGTGGGCTTTATTCAAACTGATAGTCCAAACATCTCGTTCAGGAGAGGAAATGGAAACAAGACCCACTGTTTCAGCCTCTGCCCTGCAGAGATGTCACCCCTAAAGTCGGTCCTATTCAGTATCAATAAAAAGCCAATCTAGAAACGAGGGTGGAGGAGCAGTTACCTAGAGACGCCGGTGCGCGCAGCGGGACCTGGCCGCCTCGCTGCTGCCTCCGGCCCCGACGGGAAGCTGTAGAGCAGTGTCCGCGAGTGAATGGGGGTGTGCGGCCTGCGCTGCTTTTCAGGCCCTCATCCCTTTCACAGCCCCCAGCTACCCAGACCTTGCTCTTCTTCAGGCTTGTTTGGCAAAGAGCTGGAAAGACGCGCATGCAGGACATAACCTCGAGGCCCCGCCTTGGCCAGCAGGTGCTGAGCAAGAGCTGTCGATTTGCGAGTTCTGACTGCGTAGTTGTACGGCACGACCTGGTGAAGGAAGACAGCGAGGTTTCTTTACAGGCCAGCCATGTACAAATAGGTGTAGACTGGAGTTTGCTTCTCTGGAAATCACTGTCCCAACGAAGAGTAGAAAAGTAGGATTTTTCAAAACTCGTGTGCTTGCTTGTCACAAGTGCTTACGTCTTGTTTACTGATCTTTGGTCCGGGTGGGAAGTGAAGGGATCCACAGATCTGACTTGGTGTTTCGTCAGTGTACCAAGAATAACCCTTCTCACAGAGCCTGAGGGGACCTGGAATGTGTCTGTCAAACCTGATTTGAGTTCTAGTCTTGGTTCTGTCCAGGACTTCTTTGAAAGTCTACATCTGCCTGAATTAGTTGAGAAATTCAGAGGAGGAAGAGTATGGGGTCTTGCTAAAGAACTGTTGGCAAAATCTGGGGTGGGGGTCCATGTCTTCCTTTTTGAACATGCAAAAATACTAACAAAGCTTATAGCTGTGTCTTTCCCAGTTTAACTGCAGAGTGGAAATGGTTTGCATGGTATTTGTTACTTAATTCCAGCTGCTATTTCAACCAAGGAAACAAAACTTAATTGGCATGGGTAGAGGTGAAGATGCTAAGGAGTTAAACACAAGTTTATTTAGGCTAATTTAGTTGTCTTAAACCTTCCAATCTTCAGCTAGGGGTTGAAGCAGTAATGGAAACAAAGGGCTTGTGTCCAGAGCAAGGCCCCGAAGTTGCCCAGTCTGACCCCAGGCTATGCTAACAGTAAACAGGGCAGGCTTGGTCAAAGTCAACTAGGATTTAAAAGTCCTCGCGGGTAAACAGTGGCTCTGATACCAAGAGGGTCATAGGGCAGACCCAGACTGGCTATTGAATATTTTAACACCAGCTATTTAATATAAACCAAAACGACAGAAGCTGAACTTGTCTGCACATATTGCAAACTTAACTTTTCAGCCCTAAGTTGACTCACTCCTGCCACATCACTGACCTAAGCAAAAAAAAAAAAAAAAAAAAAAAAAAAAAAAAAAAAAAAAAAAAAAAAAAAAAAAAAAAAAAAAAGGCCTTAGAAATAGACTGCTCTATTTGCCCCTGCAGAGCAGGGCTAACTATGCTTTTTATCCCAGCAGGATGGTTTTACTGCAGATTTCATTTGCTTTCAATATTCAGCAATTTATTCAGTGAGAAGCTTCCAAGGCCAAGTCACCCATATGAGAGATGAGCAGTTCTGGACACTGACTTAGGAAGGCAGTAACTTGGAGAAAACCTCAGTGCTGGACAAACTGATGTGCAGGTTAGAGACTGGTGGTCACCTGGGGACCATAAGCTCCTCTAGCAAACCTTAACCACACCCCGAAGGATGCCCCGCGTGAGGACTGCCTCGCTCCCTATTGCTAAAAGGTGAGATAAAACCAAGACTCCTTCCTTTACTAAGCTGAACGTTAACCTGGCAGCTCTGTTTGTATTTCAGTCAAATTCGAGGAGGAAATACACTGAGCCTAGACATAGTTTTAAGTTTCCACTGAGAACATCTTCGTGAAGTGACCTAACTTGCACATCACATTTTAGTGACCAGGTTAATCTGCTCTCAAACAGAACCCGACTCCTTACATAGTTCAGCATTTGGAACCACTGTACCAAGAGCCAGATTTGAAATTCAGGGTTCCAGTTCCACCAAATTATTTTGGAGTACCAATTCCCTGTTGTTTTCCCATCCTTCCTTTCTGTTCACAATGCAGACTCCCAGTGCCACAGGCCAGACTATACAGACATGCTGAGCACACACGCCAAACACCCGACGGCCACAAGTTCAAATCAAATTGAGCTGAGCCTGAATGAGTGCTGGAACGTAAGGTCACAACTGAAAATAAGTACTTAAAAACTCAACTATTAAAAAATACTTCCAGTTGATAGTCAAACTTTCAAATGACATTGGAAAACAGAAAAAGCTTCTGCAGTCTTTCTACTCCATTTAATACACTAAGTAGAAGCAGCTTGACTGAAGGAGCAAGGCGTTTCTTTTTTAATTGGCTCTCCAGTCTTAGACAACACCTCGATGATGATGTCACTGCACTGGGAAACTGTTTTTGTAATAGTAACTAAGGAAGTAGCCAATCCCTTTTTAGCTTAGGTGATAGTCTGTGATGATGCAGTTTCACTTAAGTCGTGCAACAATTTTCCCACTGCCCAAAGAAATACTCTCCAGTACTTTTCAAAGCAGACTTAATATTAGGTGTGACTTTTTAAAAGAAAAGATTTATTTATTTATGCATACAAAAGCTGGAGTATAGGCCAGAGGTGTGTGTGTGGTGGTGGGGGAGTTGGGAGTAGTCGACAGAGTGGGGAGCAGAACAGGTGGATTGACTGAAATACACTGCTGAGGGGAGCAGCGGGCGAGACAGGAGAGGTCTGCTGCGCCATGTAAGACACTTCCTGGCTGGGGATCGAACTCGTGCTGCAGTGGCTGTGGACAACTTCATAGTGCTGAGACTTAACTCCTTGTGCCACCAGGGAGGCCCTGTGACTGTACTTTTTATTTCTAACATTTCTGCAATGCATTCCAAGGCTTCAACAAAACGAATCAAATTTAGAAATGGTTTTACAGTTCAGGGATGCCAGAAATGACAAAGTAGTAGATTTCAAAGGTTAAGGTTAAAACTGAACAGGACGTCATTCTGGACATACACCAAAAAGTTAAGGCCAATTTCAGTACACCTGACAGTGCAGAACAGACTCAGAACGCCTCAGCCAACGCTGTTCACCAGCTATAGACTCTGAGCTGCTGCCAACTGCAAGGACACACTCCACATAAAGACCACGCCATGACCTAGACCTTCCACAGACCTCAGCTCCAGTTACCTCTTCCCAAAACTCCTGGGAGGCTTTTTGATAAAAGTACCTGCATATCAATTCATTTGAAACAAATGTTCTGTAGTAGTGAGCAGAGCACAATTGTTACACTGATTTGATCTCAGTAGAAATTCCTTTTTCTCTTTTTATAAATGGCAAGAGCCTAGTCCCATGTTTGCTCTAGAATTAAAAGGAGAAACATTAAGGAAATGGATGGCATTTTCACTCAGTGGTCAAACACAGGTCAATTCCTGAAAAATGTGAACAAGTTGATTTCAGCTGAGGTCACAATCTATGAAATAAACCTACGAGGCAGATTGTAAACCTAACTGAAAAACCATTTCCAAACACAGTTCAGAAGGACTATCACAGGGGCTCCTGGTGGTGCACAGGGTTAAGGCTGAGCACTATGAAGCTGTCGCAGCCACTGCAGCGCGCCTGCTCTGCTGATCACACAGCAGCAGCAGACCTCTTCTGCCTCACCCCCCCCCCCGCTCCCCTCAGCAGTGGATGTCAGTCTCTCTGCCAGTTCTGCTCCCCACTCTGTCTCTGGTGAATCCTCTCAACATCCCCCTTACCTCTCTTACACCCCAGCTCTTTTTAAAAAAAAGAGATTTATTTGTGCATATACAAGAGATGGGGTGTAGGCCAGAGGTGTGTGGGGGTGTGTGTGAGAGGATTCACCAGAGACAGAGTGGGGAGAACAGCGGATTGACTGAAGTACACTGCTGAGGGGAGCAGCAGGCAAGACAGGAGAGGTCTGCTGCGCCATGTGGGTCAGCCTCTGGCTGGGGATCTCCTGCAGCAGTGGCTGCCAACAGCATCATAGGCTGAGACTTAACCCTTTGTGCTATCAGGGAGGCCCCACCCCAGCTCTTGTATGCATAAATAAATGTCTTTAGGAAGTACTATCACAGGTTCTAGGATGCTCAACGGCAAGTTTTGAGCAGAATGAAGGCAGAGAAGCGTGACAAGCAACATTTTCTGTAGCGATTATTAATACTACATATTTACTGAACAGGGGGAGCCCACTCAAAGATTCGGGCCAGGCATCAGATTTTCAAGCCTACAGTGTTTAAGAAACAAAACCCTCTGAATATAGAAGTTGGTTCTAACAGGCTTCAACTGTAAGAGAAGGCAAGGATGGTTTCTGGCAAAACTAAATCAAGACAGAAATCAAAGATTATAAATCTATAGTTTTATTAAGACAAACTGACAATGTGATATGAAGTTTACATTTAAACAGTTTCACAGAAATCTAACACATGCCTACAAAGATTTTACAATGGAGGTCTAGATACAACTCTAGATGATGTCAAGAACTGATGGCTCTCATGATTCAAGACAGCATTTTGGGTATTAATTCTTAGTATTAAAATTTTTTTTTGTTTTGTATTTTAAAGTGAACCACTGCCCCAGTATGAAAGTCTAATCTCCTGAGACCAGGGCTCAACCCATTCAACTCTTGAAGTGATTCAATGGAACTTGTGCTGTCAGTGACTGAACCCTGGCACCAATGGTTTCAAAGTTCAAAAAAAACAGAGGCTCCAAGAGTTTTTCCCCCTAACAGCATGGGCCCTTGTCTGTCCCTATTCTCCCACCTCCTAGACCACCCTCTTCTCCTCCCCAAATACCTCAGCCAGTGGTTTGGATGGACAAGCTGGTACTTATAACTGTGTAATTGAAAAAGAAAGGGTCTTTGTGTCAATTTCAAGAATTAGCACCTCTGAGACAGAATGCTCTGCCTGTGTATACACCCCAATAAAAGATTGCCCTTCCTCAGTTTCCATCCCCGAAATGGCAGCTTTGGTAGGTTATTAACTGGCTTAGTCCTTTGTCGGGAACAGTGTTAAGCTTAGGTAGAGAACACCTTGGCTTGTAAGTTTCAGGCATTCACAGCTTTTAAACAGTCTCTCACGGTCCTCATTCATGTCGCCAATAACATTTTTGGAAACGATAAAATATCCTGGACATAGAACCAAATCATCATTGGTCGGTTGTTCTTTCCATTGTTTCACCATTTTCCCAGTCAGGCCCCAAATTTAACGAAAGTGATCCTACCCTTCTCCCTTCCTGCCCACCCCATCCCTCCCGCCCCAAATAATACACCAGTAATAGCCAAAAACTACACACATGCTACGCTGTGAAAATGCAGAGTTAACACTATTGGGAAGAAGGCTGTGGGTTGTGGAGATGCTCTTTGAAGATCTACAGTATTTTTTTTTTTTTTCTCTCCCACACACCCATTCTGCAAATTTTGTCCTTCATAGAAGGCCCTTTTCTCAGCCAAGTGCAGAGTGGGTTGCCTTGAAACACTTATCCTCCTTCCCCTCCACTGGGATGGGTGTGCAAACTATACAGCATGAAACAGCTTTAAAGCACTTGGGCTGCTGTAGGGCACAGAAACTATACTGGCTCTTCAAAGGACATCTTCTCAAGCCACCTCTGGTGTCAAGACAAGCAGAACTCCTTCCCTCCCCTCTTGAAACCCACAGTCAGATGTGACAGGGGCTGATACTCAAAAGAGTTAATTCTTGTCATCTTTTTTGTCATCATCCTCCGAGGGGTAGGAATGCCACGTCAGCCTTTCCTCATAGAAGGATATGACAACCTGTGGGCACTTGACATTGGCTTCCTTGGCAGGGACCAGGTCAGCCTCATCAGAGTTCTTCCTGCAGAACAAAGCAGAGAGACTTTAAGACCAGGGGCTGGTGGGTCTCCTAACTTAGATCACTTAAGGGACAGGGTTTTAAAAATATTAATTCCAGAGGCGCAGGCTAGGGAAGGGCCTAAGTAAGCATCATTTACTGGCAGCTTTTACTTAAGTGATGTCTTTCAGAGAGCTTTTGCTAAAAATCCCCTTTAGGTCTTTTGTCAAACGCTAGGTTCATCTAACACATCTGACCCTCTGGGAAAGGAGGGGAGAGGAGGGACGCATGACTCAGATTCTCTGGGGAAGACACAGCACCACACTCTTCCAAAGGCCATATCTCAGCTGATAAGAACCCACTGAGATGTCCTGGCTTTGTTACGGATTTAATACCATGTCAGATAATGAGATTTACTACCCATCTGGCACTGGCCAGAGCCAATGCAGATGGATACTTTCTTGCTGACTCACGATTACACTGTTTAACATTACCAAATGCCATGCACACACAGATATGCCACAACTCCTAGGTGCTTTGAAATGGTGAGCTTCAACACTGGGAGGTAGAAAATGAAGGAACTGTTAACATAATTCTATTTTCCCAAATTTTTAAATGTTCTCAAAATTTTGAAATTCACACACAGATTATAAAGCACTGAGGAAAAAGCTCGACCTTCAGGTCATCGAGGCAGCAGCACAGAGCAGGCAGCAGACCTACGAGAGAGCTCTGACAAGGCACTACCCAAAACTTCCAAACCCCAGTAACAAGTAAACTAAAACCACACAGCCTCACAGAACCAGAGAAGTAAGCCGGTAAGATCTGCTGATTTCAACAATATACTAGAGAGCCTGGGCCAGAACAGCAGTCAGTGGTAGGGGAACCTGAAAACTGCTGCCTGCCCCCTTGCTGACAGTTCAGTGTTCTCTGAGGTAAGGTACAGTCATTCCACCAAATAAAAACATTTACTATTTTAGAAATGGACAAATAGCTCCATCCTCCAGGAAAATCACATTAACATGAACTTAGTTTTACAGTCGACATTCAATCTCGGCCTACAGAGAATTCTATTCAGCTATAATCTTTACACACACCATGAGTCCAGGAAGAAGGAGCGCCTTCTTCAGCAGTGTGGAGATGCTACGTAACTCAGACCGGTGACTCGCAGAGAAAGTGTATTCTAGCGGGATGAATAACTCGCGGTGTCAATTATTTCTCCCCATATGCAGCACCTTAAAAATGAACATTTCTCCTACAGGATGACAGCAATCTATCAGCTAGGAAGGGTGGTTGGTTCAGTAAACACCAAGGGAACCCCTAGGGAGGACACAGGTTTAGCTACGTGTGATAATCGGCTGCACTGCTGTTCCAGTTGGGCTTCTCTGGTCACCTTCTACAGAGCAAAGGAATGGGTTTCTGTAAAAGTTCTAGACTGACAGAAGGACAACGCGTCTAGAATAATGCTGCCACTGGCAAAGGCTTAGAATTATTTGCTCCTAATTTATATCTTAAGGACAATAACTGCGGGGGAAAAAACCCCAAACATTTCAACAAACAAACGAAAGGGAGGAAAGCCTCCTTTTAGAAAAAAGGGAAATTATCGAGATTTTGTGTTAATCACAGGTCTTAAGATTCTCAAGACATCTTCTCTTATTAAGCAGTTTCATAAAGTATTACTATCACTGGTATTTATATTCAAAATGGAAAAAAGTAGGTATATTTTCTGCTCAGTATAGTAAAGGAAACCTTGCTGACCCCTGCTGGCTGATCCTGGAATTAAGGATGCGCACACACTGGTAGGAATCCAGCAATCAAGGAGAAAGAAGAGCTACAGAAATTCTCCGAACACTGAGAAGTTACAGCTGATCCTTGGGCCAGCTGATCTTTTTTCAGGGAACAGGTAATAGGGAAGGGTGGTTCAATCACGTTTCTTACTTTTATCCCTTCATTTACAGAAGTGAAATGTAAGTCTCCCGTAACCTCTCCACTTCTAGATTTTCTCCTACCATCTAAAAAAATGGGCAAAGATCTAAGAACCCTAAGGGCCCCTACCTGTAACTCATGAGTCCAGGTTGGTAGTCAGGCCGAGGGTCACTATCGAAGGGCTATGCCATCTTAAAGATTTCACAACTGGGCGACTGGAATTTCGAAGGTCCAACTCTTTTCCTCTGGCATGGAACAGATGGGAAGAAGAAAACAACAACCACACAGAGCCACCGGCAGACTCACCATTTCATGAGGAACATGAGTTCTCCACTGGAGTCTGTAGCTCCAATAATCCGCTCTGGCTCCAAACCCCGGGCAAAGCCTCGTGGTTTTTCTGACTGTAACCAAATAGATGGAACAATTTTAACTTAGTGAGGCTGTTACCCAGACTGCAATCATTCCTGCTTCTTTGGCTAAAGTAATCAAATCCTTATGCCAATATTTCACCAATACCTTGGCTCCAAGCCACAAGCTTTTTAGAATCCTGATTATTCTATCAAGGTTTAAAATGCTTGTGGTTTCTCCATATGTAAAAAGGGAAATATATCTCAAGCAAAACAAATGTTCACAACTCTTCACCCTCAAAACACAACTTATCTGAAGGTATTCAAACCTGTGATGATTAAAACACTGAAAGCTGTCTATTTACATGAGTGAATTCACTTGCACTTATGCCTGTCCCGTAAGTGTTACACTTACTGCTCCTGAATCTCTTATCAAGCATAGATTATGTGGCTTTGTGAGTGAGCCCCGAACACTTTGTAAGCGTTGGTATAAGACTCTGAAAGGATTCAGAGACAGTTGCTGAGATCCAAGAAGCAGCAGAACAAGTAAGTGCTTCAGTTACGGCTTTCGGCTTCCTCGACAGCAGTAGGAATTCTGAGTTAAAGTCTTATTTCTAGCCTTACCTCTTCTTTCTTCTTCTTTGGTTTGCTCTCTTCTCCCTTATCTTCAGAATCAGAGTCAGCTTTGCGCTTGCCTCCCTCTGATTTATCTGTCTCATGTGCTGTTTTCTGTGACTGCAGAAACTCAGCAATGAGGTCAGGGCAATCCAGGTTCTCTTCTGGCTCCCACGTGTTGTCCTCACTGAAACCAGAGGGCACAGTGAGTCACACTTTCCACGCAAAGTTAGCATATTCATACCAAGGAGAAGCCCAGGAAGACAAGAGCTGGCATCCTTGGAAAAAAGCAGTTGCTGATGATGAGTAACTGGATGTTGTCTAAGACCAGGAACTTGGCAAAGCTGAAATTTCTGACGGGGGCAGGGTGAGAAGGCTAAATTTTTAGTACAAAAGTTTGGAAACTTGCCTCCTTCAAAGGAAAATTACTTTTTCTAAAGCCAAACACAAAAATGTTCCTCAGAAATCACTGTCTTGCATTATAACATTTTGTACACATGGATCATTTTTCTAATTAGAATATAAACTATGAGAGCCAAGCCTGAGTCAGAGCACCCGAGGCCACACGCACTTCTAGACTGCCGAGATCTAGTTGGTGACAATGAATGAATGCATTTATTTACCCGTGCCAATGAAACTTACTCAGAAAACCCTTTCCACTTTAGGAGGTACTCCACTTTGCCCTTTACCACTCGGCGGTCAAGAACTTTTTCCACCACATATTCCTCTTCCTCCTCCTCTAGCACCTCCTCCACTTTCTTCTTGTTTTGTTTTTTCCCCATAGTGCCCGCCAGCTTTCTGGTATAAAGGGTGACGCTGCTAAAATGATAAAGAAAATAAAAAGGATATTAGGGAACATTCTTCTTGGTTAGGTGAATAGTAAATGGTAAGGGGACCAGGGCGATCACAGGCGACTTTAGGAAGATAAGCTCTTAAATTAAGTGTTACACCTATTCATCTTCAATAGGCAATAGTTTTCAGAGTTGCAAAATTTTATATTTTGCATATTCACGTATGTTTGCCTATTCACTTTTAAATCCAGACCTCTCGCCTCACCCGCTGCTCCCTTCAGCAGTGTACTTCAGTAGATCTGCCTGTTCTGCTGCCCACTCTGTCTCTGGTGAGTCCTCTCACCACCCCGCACCTCTGGCCTATACCCCAGTTCTTGTATGCATAAATAAATCTTAAAAAAAAACTTTAAAAATCCATTCTATAAATCCTTTAAAGGATCCTTTAAATCCTTTATTATAAAACATGGTATCAAAAGTATTAAGAAAAACAGTTCTCCTAGAAATAATGTAATACTCAACTTACAAACATTTAACCCTCGGATCTGTACATTCTCCAATTTTCTGAATACTTTCCATTTCATCACAGTACTGGACTTGAAGTTTTACTGTAGGAAATAGCTTGTCCTATTTATTAAACATCTAATTTAATTTACCACTTTGTAGTTGTATATATATTTCATTCTTCTGTATTGTTAAAACACTGAATGCCACCATGAATTTACAATATGCAAGTTTCTTATTAACTTTTTTTTTTAATTTTTTATTTATACATACAAGTTGGGGTACAGGCCATAGGCGTGGGGCGGCGACCAGAGACAGAGCGGGGAGCAGAACAGGCAGATCAGAAACACACTGCTGAGGGGAGCAGCGGGCAAGGCAGGAGAGGTCTGCCGCGCCATGTGGGATTCTCCCCGGCCGGGCGTCGAACTCGCGTCGCCGCTGCCAACAGCTCTGCAGCGCTCAACCGCTGCGCCACCCGGGAGGCCCAAGTTTCTTATTAACTTTTAATTAAGTTTATTTCATAATTTATATCTAAAGACTCATAAAAATGCAAGAATAACTATGAAGTTCTCTAAATTGTAATACTGTAGTAATCTGGAAAAGGAGTGAAGAGAAAAAAGGCAGTTATCACAGTAATATAACCTAAGTTTATTATTTTGTAAAAATATATCACCAGCTGGGTTACCTGTAAAGGTTTTCCCAGTGCTAAAATTCTAGGCCCAATAAATCTATTTCCTTTAGTCCTTACAACTTCTATGCCCACCCAAAGCCTTAAGATTACCAATTTATGTCAGTAGGTGGCGCCATATCAATATATTGATAAAATTCATCCACAAAAACTGGCCAAAGTCTAAAAATTGATGGATCACAGTTGCACAGAATGAATTACAAAAAGTCCAAGAGTAGGGCAGATGATCCATGATAAGAAAGTAGTTACTGGCATGTTTGAATTTAACACCAATTTGGGGTTAAACTGTACCTAGCTTTAATACTTTAAACCTGGCATGTTTAGAATGTATCTTCAAAGGAGATCATATATACACTACATGAAATAAAATCTTTCATAAAAAATCGTGATCTTGACCTAGTTACCTTATCTACTGATGTTTAGTTTACATTCCAAAATACACTCCCCCTCCCCTAAACCTAATTTACTGAACAAGAAACATTTGTTTGACTAAAAGACACCTCTTCCACCAACGTATTCTGAACTTTCAGAGTGGTACAGAAGAGTATTTTCTGCTTTTTAGGCAATACCCAAGGCCCCAGTCCACAGTTCAGAATGCAGTTGTCTAAAAACATATGTGTATCCTAAGTCTATTTCTGAACTTTTCTTCTCCACACACGGAACACTCTGCGTTACTCCCCTTCCCAGCCTGTATCTTTGGGACATATAGTGCCACTGCATCTTCCTTTCTGGCTGTGGCTGAGTAAACCTGTCAATGGACTGAAGGTTGGCTAACTACTGGGGTCAGCTTCACTGTACCTCTTGATTTAGGGGCTGTGCTTCTTCCTGGAGGGAACTGCTTCCAGGCTTCCAGAATTTTGATTGCCATATGACAAGAATTATTTCATGAGGAAACAAAAATCTTAATTTTCCTTTTGGATAAATGCAGTAATGTTTTCTCTTAAGAACAAGTACTACTACTTGCTTGCTTTCTTCCTTTAAGCCAGCTCAAGGAGCAAGACTCATCAATCTTTGAGTCAAGAACAGAGAAAAATAAATTGGCAATCAATCACCTTTAGATAACAGAGGCTACCACAATTCCCTATGTTAATTTGGACTTGGAGATGGAAAGAGCCCCTGTCTATCAATAGAAAGAAGGAAAACAATGGGATACAGACCACCAAAACCCGAAACTGCTCTCTTCCAAGTAATTAAAGGAAAGTCATTCTATCACTCTGACTTCAGAGTTCAGTTATTTAAGGCTTCATGTTACCTACGCTACTGTCTGTATCTGCCTTACACACAGGAACAGCACTGAATACTGCCGTGTGATCCTGCTACTATGAACCAACAGGGTTAGGTAGCTCGAGGTACCACGACTCCCCCTTATCAGCACAGCCCCAGGAGCAAGAGACACAGCGCACAATAAGAACATCTTAGGTTAAGTAAAGAAACACACCCCCACCCCCACCCCCACCCCAAACACCACCACCACGATGGGGAAATCTAAAGATCTCTGGATGGTCATCTTTACTTACTTCATTTTAAGAGCAACTGAAGACATGAAAGAATACAGAAAACAGATTCCTGCTTCTCTGTGTGACTCCTTGATTGGCTCATCCCAGCACCTATCTCCAAGTATTGGAGTCTTTCTGTTGGAAGTTATCAGCCGGGTTTCCCAGTATGAGTTTTTCCCCCTTATTCATTGTCATTCTCTAGGGTTCCAGAAAAGTTATTTCTCACAATCAGTAGAAAAAGGAATTAAATGTGCAGTCCACTCTCCCTATAGACTTTCAGACACTCTCACACCTTCAGAGACAAGTAGTTTCATACAAGTTTCCAAGTGAATTATTTCAAGGGAAACTGCTCTCTGGCCATCGCCAAGCACAGCAGGGAATTCTGCAAGGAAGGCTCTCAACTGGGACTGCTTGGCAAGGAAATGTCACAGCAACGCCCATCAGTGTAGCACCATAACAGAAGCATGCCTTTGGACACCAACACCTGCCATTTCCCCCAAAGCATCCTAGCTACCAAGTAATTTGTGGCATAAAAAAATGACCATAATCCCTGAATAAAGGGTTAAAATAAATGATAACATCACAAGGTGTACACAAGGTCAAAGGGCTATAGATTAATTTAGAAATCTTAATCCTCGATTATCTGTAATCGTGACAAAATACTGCCCAAGCTTTTGTACTACCATCACTTTTAATACTAGGTCATTTTTCTAGATGTTTTTCCTTCCTGCAAATAAATTATTTATCAGTTAAGTATCTTTATAATGTTGTTTGGAAGCTGTGTGTATGCTTTTGTAATGAATTCACAGTAAGGTCAAGGACCAAGTTATTTTGTTGAGGATCCCTAAAATGTCAATATATTTGTGGCTGCTTTCTCTTAGATCAGTTTCTCCAGAGAGGGATCCTCTACTTCTTGCCTGAGGGAGTGTGTATAAGCCTGTCTACTAACATTGCTCAGGGAGCAGACTGCGGGGACTCACTGTATGGTACACAGACTCCTGTTTTTGTATGCCCCCTTGCCCTCAGCTCTGCATAATGTTCCCAAGTCCAGTTCCCCCAGTTCAACTTTCAACTCCGACATAGTAACTCTCATACTCTTCCAGAGTAGGAAAGAGGTAGTCTCTACCGCATGGTATGGAAAGATCTCCCAGTTCCGGATTATCAGTCACTTCTTGTTTAAGTCCCACTTGCACCCTCACTGCCAGAGGAGGTAGCTAGTGGTCTTTCTGGAATACTGGGACATAAACTGGCTTGTACCTTCATAGCTTTTCCCAACTCCTCTCCTGCTTTTCAACATTTTCTAGTCAGTCACTACTCTTCTCGGCTTGTCCCCTCTTTTTTTTTTGGTCCCTTTTTAAACCCCTTACCTTTTTTTTTTTTGACTTTTGGAAAGGAGTGGAACCCATGTGTTCAACCTGCCTTGTTAAACTGGACGTATTTGGTAACAGTATTATGAGTGCTTATTATGTGCCAATCCAAACACTTTATCCATCTATTATGTACAATACACCCAAGAGTTACTAGTTAGAGTATGCAGAAGTGGCCAAATACAGACCTACACTCTTAAACCACCATGAGAATCTCAGTTATTTTACATGGACAAGCCTCAAGGCTTATCACATGTTGCAGACAAAACCCTGGAGTTAATCAAGCTACTAAAACTTTACCTAAATATTACTTGGTCTATCACATTTTAAAATGCCTAAAAAAATACACTTGTACTTTATTGTTTACAAACCATCCTTTGAAACAATCCATTTAGATGTTATCACAGAACAGAACAGAGTCAGATAAAATACACCACCTAAACTGACACAATTAACAAAAAACCAGAACCCTTCAGTAAGGACATCTCATAGGATGGACTAAACCTTCTTCCCAAAACCTGGAATAGCTAGGGGACTTCCTTTCAGTCTACAAAAGAAAAAGGGAGATCTCTAGAAATGTGTCCTCCCTACCATTTGTCATCAGTAAATAAGGAAGTGACTGGCAATGACTTTCAGAAAACACTTTAGAAGGTATGGTTTTGAAAAACCAATGATTTTTAATTGATTATTGTAATATAAAGGTATTTGTTGTTAACTAAATCAGCAGGCAGCAACAAAGCTTTAGTATTTAGCATCCAAGAAGTCTACCAAGTCTTTTTTTTTTTTTTTAAGATTTATTTTTTATTTATACATACAAGCTGGGGCACAGGCCAGAAGCGTAGGGTGGCGAGAGGGTTCACCAGAGACAGAGCGGGGAGCAGAACAGGCAGATTAGAAATACACTGCTGAGGGGAGCAGCGGGTGAGGCAGGAGAGGTCTGCTGCGCCATGTGGGAATCTCCCTGGCCTTCGAACTCGCATCGCTGCTGCCGACAGCTCCACAGCGCAGCGCCCAACTGCTCGCCACCCCACGCCTCTGGCCTGTACCCCAGCTTGTATGCATAAATAAATAAATCTTAAAAAAAAAAGGACTGGTAATAACTAGTTACTAGTTATTACTAGTAATAACTAATTTTTAAAATGAAATCTCTATATCACATTTAACATCATGCAATCTAGACCTTTTTTGCATTAGCAATGAAATTGGAAGAGTACTGCTTGAAGGATCCTCATAGCTCTTTTTGCCAGGAGGAAGCTATCGTGAGTACCAGAAGCATAACTCAAGTTTCCTCATCTGTAAAACATGCAACAACCCTCACGGGGTTCCTGTGAGGTGAGCTTTTATGACCTTCTGGCATTAATTATATTCTTGTATGTCTGCATATATGTCCATCTGCACTTAATTATATACGGCTTTAAACTTAAGGATAGTTCTCTGAAACCCAGTACATTAAGAACTCAACGAGAAAACACCACTTCTGTGCTATGCATACAGTTGAAATTCATGACTTCCAAAACAGCAGGGCAGGGTCAGAACACAAAAAGTACCCAGGTCTAGCTAGTATGAATAAACCAATTATTATAAAACCAAGACCTAACTTCTGGAAGACTAATACAGAAGAGTTAACAAATAGCAATCACATCTCATATACCTAAAGTGTAGACATATCCTGTAGAAATATCTTCCTTTTACTGGCGTAAGCAGGAAAATAAAGTAACAAAGCTCTAGCAGTAAATGGTAAAGGATATATTTTCCTATGAAGATAGGTGAGAAAAAGAATTTATTCTGGAAAATATGGAAAATTTCAACAAAATTATTTACGGAAAAATTTTAAGACGTCTTAACTTATATGTAAATACCAAAAATCAGTTTTGATGACCCATACAGTAAACCTTTATAACCTTAGAAGTTGTGATTTCCGGCTCAGGCTTTACATAATACTTTTGAAAAAGCCAATCCTCCAACTAAATGAACAATGAGCAAAATAAATAAACGAACAATGTCTTCCTAAGAATTCAAACAGCTTGTGAGTGCAAGACAAAAATTTGGTAATTCTCCTTCTTCACCTGCCACACCTACTCTCTCACAAAACGCTGTTGATTTTGTATCCTAAATAACTTTCAAGTCACATGCCTTTCCCAGTCCCGTGACGACCCTACCCCACATCATCCCCATGTCTTCTGGGATATCTAACCCAACTCATTATTTTTTAAAGATTGATTGATTTATGGATACAAGAACTGGGGTGTAGGCCAGAGGTGCGGGGTGGTAAGAGGATTCACCAGAGACAGAGTGGGGAGCAGAACAGGCGGATCGACTGAAGTACACTGCTGAGGGGAGCAGTGGGTAAGACAGGAGAGGGCTGCTGCCCCATGTGGAAAGCTCCCTGGCCGGGGATTGAACTCAGCCTGCAGTGGCTGCGGGTACCTTCATAGTGCTGAGACATAACCCAATTCATGCTTAAGACAAACTACTGATTTAAAAATGCAGTCCTCTTCACAACATTATCTGTGGACATTTGTGCTGACGATCACTGCACAATCACAATTACCTTGTCCTTTGGCCCATTCTTCATCTGCCCAATTCCCTTAGCATACATGTTATCCTCAGAAGCTTCCCTTAAGTCCCAGGCCAGGCGTAGGATAACTCCTCCTATGATCATGATCCCACATTTATCAGTTTTCTACTGGGTGCTGGAAAATGTGGTGGACAGACAAAATCTCGTAAGAGCTTATTTTTAAACATGGTGCACGAGTGGGAATGTATGCATGTGCAGAGCAATGCACAGACAACAAGCAGGAAAACATTAGTGTAAATGCTATAAAGAAAATTAGATTAACATTTAAACAGACCAGAATAAGAAGACAACTAGGCAAAAATCAGAAAAACACACCAGTTTAGGCACTAGCTGGTTCAAAGTCCTAAGGTAAGAATGAGTTTGCTTTATTTGAGGAAAAGAAACGTGGCCAGGTCGAACTAGACTGAGGGGACAGCATGCAAGGACCAGGTAATCATTGTGCCTGTCACTCCCTACTTCATTCCTTGTTTCTCACCCCCCACCTCTGCTTTTGCCTCTAGCTTAGGTTTAAGACATAATAAATTACTGGCAATAAAAGTTTATAACTATGGTTCTACGAGCTTTTAATATTATCTATTAAAAAACCAAATCAGGGCCTCTCTGGTGGTGCAAGGGGTTACGTCTCACCACTATGAAGCTGTCAGCAGCCACTGCTGCAGGAGTTCAATCCCTGACCAGGGAGCTGACCCACATGGCGCAGCAGACCTGTCTCCTATCCTGCCCCTGCTCCCTCAGCAGTGTATTTTAGTCAATCTTCCTTTTCTGCTCCCCACTGTCTCTGGAGAATCCTCTCACCTACACACACCTCTGACCTACACTCCAGCTCTTGTAGACATACATAAGTCTTTAAAAAATCAAGTCAAATTAATAAACATTTATTAAAAGCCTGTACGGACAGAATGACACCCTGGTTAAAAAGCACATCGCATGAACTCCCTCAGACCTAGGCAAATGGAGCTGCTGTCAGGACGGTGGCTAATGCAGCCAGACCACAAATACAGGCTTTTGAGAATTCCTTAAGGGTGAGTAATTAATAACTAACATTTATTGATACTTAACACTTAGTGTATACAAAGGCACTTAATTGAATCTTCACAACTTGTAAATCCATTTTACAAAAAAGAAACAAAAAAGCCCATTTTACAAATAAGGCTTACTGAAGCAAAGAAAATTTCCCAAAGTCCCTCAACAGTATGATAGAGCCAGGAATGAAAGACAAAAACATACAACAAAGTAAACAATTCAAGTTGAAGTTTATTTCAATATAAGAGACGTCAAGAGTATGGAAAAATTAGCAAAAGAAATATAAGCAATAGTAAGTAACTACAAAAGCACTTCAGTAGCTTGGAGAAATAAATGGCAAGGGTGATTAGAAAAGGTTTTGAAAAGTTGGGATTGAAGCCAGACTACAACGGCTTTTGAAAAGATTTGGAGGAGAACAATTTGGCCCAAGGAACTGTTAAGAACCAAAGCAATGAGGTGCAAGTTAGGTAAACTAGACACTTGTGAATCAATTTGGGTGAGAGTAGATTGAAGAGGAAAGTAGTAAGTTAACGGCTAATTATTATTTTTTTTACAAGATCTCCTCTTAAAACAAAGGCTAAAGTAAAATGTGTCAAAACAGAAAATTAAAATCTGAACACATCTTGCAAATCTCCTCCAGGCACACTGTGCTCACCTACTATTACTTCAAGACTGAGCCAAAATCCTACCCCCATCCCTGTAAGATTCCACTTAAATGTTACTTCTATGAAGTCTACGCTAAGGAGACAAATACTTTCTTTACCTTAGGGTTCCCAAAGCATTTTGTGTGTTTTTACTCAATTGAAGGTACATCTGGGCCCCATGTAAGGTAAGGTGTGGAACAATAAATGGGCAATAAGGATAGCGGTATCAGATTGAGACAATCAGGGAGTAAGAATCCAAAACTCAGCTTTTTAGGGAACGATCAGCAAGATGAATGTGATCTACAAGCCCTAAATAGAAACAACCATGGAAGTACCTTTGCTGAACATCAGCAACAACATACCCTTCATCAAAAAGCAGATGAAGGGATGGGTAGTGTACTCAATTTGTAGCCCTCCTGACTCATGTTTCTAAAACTGTTTTTAGTCTGTTCATTGGCTGTGGCTGTTTGTGAGGCAAATGCTTTCCAGATGGAAAACTTGACTGAGCAGAAAACAGGAAACTGCACACACCTAGTGAGAGGGAGTTTCATTATAAAAGGAATTCCAGGGCCTCCCTGGTGGCACAAGGGGATAAGTCTCAGCACTATCATGCTATCACTAGCCACTGCAGTATGAGTTCGAGTTCAATTCCGGCCAGGGAGGTGACCCACATGAAGCAGCAGACCTCTCCTGTCTGGCCTGCTGCTCCCCTCAGCAGTGTATTTCAGTAGATCTGCTTGTTCTGCTCCCCACTCTGTCTCTGGTGAATCCTCTCTCACTCCCCACACCTCTGACCTACACTGCAGTTCTTCTATGCAAAAATAAATAACATCTTTAAAGTAAAAGTCTAAAAAAAATTATTAGAAAACTAGACCACTAGTAACTATGTTGGAATTAAGAGCAGAGATGTAAGCATTCACAGATAACAAAACAAAGCCATTAACTTCTTACATACTACAGTTCTATTAAGCCCTCAATGTGTTAGCTATTAATAAAGAGAAAGGCACAGTTTCAATTAGGTCACTCCCCCTTTGCACTGAAAATCATAAAAGTTAAAGACAGGGAAGAGGGAACACAAATGACTCAATTCAAATATTGGTAGGATGTGAATTCTGTCCATATTTGAATAACTTCTCCAATTAACCTTGGAAAGGCTCTTCAATTTTTCAATAGACATTGCTATTGCAAAATACTTATTTAACAATACAAAGGACACAAAGGATTTTTCAAGATACTTTAAAACAGTACAGCTTACTTTTGAAATCCAGAAACTGGGGCTTCTTCTACTCTTTGTCAAAGGTACTTAAAATGTAGTCACTTGTACAATTGCCATACTTTTTCTGGATTTAACACAAGGGTGAAAACGTTAAAAACTGAGGCAAAGGGCCTCCCTGGTGGCGCAGCTGGTTAAGTGCAGCACTATGAAGCTATCCAGAGCCACTGCAGCACGAGTTCAATATCTGGCCAGGGAGATTCCCACATGGCACAGAAGACCTCTCCTGCCTTGCCCGCTGCTGCCCTCAGCAGTGTATTTCAGTCAATCTGCCTGTTCTGCTCCCCATTCTGTCTCTGGTGAATCCTCTCACCACCCCACACCTCTGGCCTACACTCCATCTTGTATGCATAAATAAATCTTTAAAAAAAATTGAGGCAAAGACAAGCATGCTTATGTTAAGTTTTACAATGCCAAATGTCATAGAATGAAGACTAACTGATTACACAAATGCACAGTAACTCATTCTACTGACTAATGCAAGGAATTCTCAGGCTCTCAAAGCACTTACCCATTCACACAACAATCTGAACAGCCTACTATGTGTACCAAACAGTTGGATGAGCAAGAAACATAATCCCCTTTTATGTAAACCCACAAACTAGTCATAAGCATTTATTCCAGAAACTCTTCAGAGAAACAACTTAAGTGAAAATCTATCACGTGTAAAGCAAAATGTTATACCAGATACTGTACAGTATCTGGAGAGATTCTGATGCATAAAATAGTAGAAAATAACAATACAACAATTCTCTTTAAATGGTGTGAACTCAAGAAACATTTCTTCGATTCTTTTCAAAACTGGAACCAGAAAATATTATGGTTGCTTCTTTTCATTAGATGGGCAGAAAATTAATACCCTATAGACAAAACCACAGAAGGCTAGGATACCCCTTACTTGGGTCCTTTAATCAAGAAGCCAGAAACAGACTACACTATTTACATTTTTAATGAAAAACAATTTAGGCTACAGCAGCCAATGAAGAAAAATGACACCATTGGGAAAATCAGAAATGACTGAAGATCCTGAGTTGCCCTAAAGCTTAATTAAGGTGTGACTGGTCCCAAAACAGGTGGCCATTCAATCATACCACTTTCTATAAAAAATGTAAGCACTCAAGGAAGAACACAGACACTAATTTCCCAGCAGTATTCACGGATCTTTGCTAAAACTTTGACCCTTTTACAACTATTCCAAACTGCTGACAAGTCTTTATACAACTGAGGAGACCTTACTCCTGCCAAAAGGTTATATTGTATTACTGATCTTTTTGTAATCTCCACGTCAATTGATTTAACCCAATACAGCTCTGACTATAACACCAATCTAGGAAAACCTTGCATATGAAGCTTTTAAAAAGGGATAAAATACAACACGCTGTATTAAAAATTTCCAACAAGGAAAACGTGGCTTAAAAAAATACAAACGCCCAAACTTTTCCTGTCTCCCAGTTTCCCACATTATCTCACAACCTCCCACTTACCTTACCCTCACTCCTTAAATATTAACTCATCCACACGTTTCTACAATTTCACTGCCCCTTGCGGCCAGTAACAGTCTCAAATTAAAACTTCTGGAACTAATTCTGAATCAAAGCAAGAGCAGCTTTTGGCCTTTTTAAGTCCCTAAAGGAATCATGGCGTGAAACTCTGGAAAAGCGAAGAGAGCGTGTTCCACCCTTCTCCAGTTTATTCCTACAGCCTCCCCACTGTGTAAGGACCCAATGGGATGCAGGGGCGGTCGGTTTGCCCCTTCTCTTCCACACCTTACATAATCTCGGGACTTCCACTCCACTTACTCTCCAGAGCCAAGCCTGGCAAGTAACTGTCCGTCCTCCTAGCTCCCTCCCCCCAATTTATTCAACAGGTCTCCTTCCCCAGCAGCACATCCTGAGCTGCCCAGCCCCCTCTTACAATTCACTAGAAGTTACTTTTCCTTACCTCTGGCAAGCTAAATTCCCCTGGCAGCCCCAGAGGCCGCCCAATGATCTCAGGTTACATTTCTAAACCCGGGTCACACAGTCGTCGACCCTCCCCACGCACGTCCACGCATCACGGCCCCCAGCGTGACCCCCTCCCGATCTACTCGAGTGTTTTCTCTGCAGCCCAATCCCGCCGCCGCCCACCCGACCCCAGCGGCAGCCCCTTGGGTCTATCCGGCCGAGAACAGCGACCCGCAAGAGCTCGGCCCACCCCGAATCGCTTCAATCTCTCGCTCCGGATACTCCGCCCCGCCCTCTCCATCCTTCCAGCGGCCAACCCTCTGCGTTCCGCCGAGGGCTCAGCGCGGGAAGGGCGCGCTCCCCACTCCCAACCTCCGCCGCGAGCGCGCGGCCCCTCACCCCGGACTCCCACCGCGGCCGCCACGCGCCTCTCCCCGTTTCCCCGTCTCTAGCGAGCTTTTCACCTCAGAGCAGCGCCCAGGGACCCAAGAAGAATCGGTGCCGCGTTACTGGCGCGTCTTGTTGGGCCCGCCGGGGGAGTGGCGCCCAGAAAAGCAACCAGCCGGGTGACCGCGTTCGAGCCCCTCACTGAAGCGGCGTACCGCAGGCCCCGGCCAACGGCCCTCCCCTCTGCCGAACAAAAGAGCCTCGCACTCTGCGCTGCCCGCCGCCCGCACCGCGCAGGCGCGACGACCCGTCGCACAGCACTATGGGACTCGGAGTCTGTACAGGACTACAAGGCCCGAAGTGCTGCGCGCTTCTCACGCCGCCACGCACAATTTGCAAGTGTTTCAGGGAGTTTGCTTTAAACTGCAAATGCGGGAAGACTGGTGTAGAAAGCGACAGAAGTAGTTTTACAAACGAGAGCCTTTATGGTCCGAAAAATAAACCACTTCTTAACGGTTACATAGTTCACATCCTCTAAAATTTAGAATTTTAACAGGTTCCTCTCCCAGAGTTTTATGAAATCTCTGATAATCTCTATAATCCTCGATTGCTGTCTCCTCAAATCTGTAAAGGTCCTATTCCTCGATGTTGAGATTGCTTGTCTTCCAGACTCCCTGACACCCAAATTAGGTTAGGTCCCCCATAAGTGTCAACAGGGCCTCCTGAACTTCCCCTTGTCAAAGGTTCAAAAAAGCTGAAGTTAAAATCTTTGAAATAGTAACTAGTAATAATTTCTTGTGCACACACCAAAGAGTTTGCAAATTGTGAGCACTCCAACCAAAAGATGGAGTGGGGCTCATGGGTATATTATTAGAAAACAGTTTATATATTGAGAAAGCGGTGACTTTATTTATTCTTTAGAGTGATTATAATACTGGAATGTTCTTTAATGAGAAAGAATTATTGAGTGACTGCTTTTTATAAACCTTGGGAGACAGTTTAAGTTTTGCGTATAATTGACCCAGGTCAAGTTAGTCTCACAAAATAAGCTAAATTCAGCTTTGTTTATATGACTAAACTTGGTTTTGTCCGCTCAGGGAATTTCCAAGGCTGGTCTCCATTTGTTTTTTTACTTTAACACCCTTTTTCAGTGGCTATGCAGATGAGTGACTTTAGTGCTTAACACCCTAGACTTCATGAGCACGACTCACCCAGCTACCCCAAAGAAACACAGGCAAAAAAGAGGAGTGTTCCAGTTTACCTGTTTTCAGCTAGATTGCTGTACACAAACCCATTCATATGGAAATTCAGTCTCTCATCATAACATTTACCCAGCTTTATTGTCATTAGTTAATGTCTGTCTTCTCTTTTGAACTCTCTTCCATAAGGCAGAAACCTTGCCTTGTGTGGCTCACCACTCTAGTTCTGGTTCCCAGTACATCTTTTCTCTCTCTCTTTTTTTTTTTAGATTTATTTATTTATGCATACAAGAGCTGGGGTGTAGGCTAGGGGTTTGGGGTGGTGGTACGAGGATTCATCAGAGACAAAGTGGGGAGCAGAACAGGCAGATAGACTGAAATACACTGCTGAGGAGAGCAGCAGGAGAGACAGGAGAGGTCTTTTAAGCCATGTGGGAAGCTCCATGCCTATATGTATTTTTCTTATTTAAAGATTTATTTCTTTATGAATACAAGAACTGGGGTGGTGAGAGGAACTCATGCTACAGTGGCTCTGGATAGCTTCATAGTGCTGTTTCGGCAACTTTCCCAGAGGAATTAGGCGGCACTCAGAGAGGCGGGAAGAGAGAGATAATTGTCACACCAGCAGACCCAGGGGGATAACTCCCAAAAATCTGAGCCCTGAATTACAGGAACTGCAGGTTTTTATACAGTTTGCATAAGGAAACTTACCTACCCCATCCATCATAAACTTTATTGTTTAGGAAGGGGGACAAGGTAACCATAGCTACTATTGTGGGCAAGGAGTATAGCACAGAGACTTTTCCAGCAGCTTTCCGCCCCAGCAAGCAGCAGTATCCAAGCACTGAACTTAGCAACTTTAGCAACTTTCATTTCCAAACAGCAAACTTATGAATTTCCTACTTCAGTGCTGCACTTAACCTGTTGCACCACCATGGAGGTCCCCATCTTTTCTCTTACTTTGAGTTCAAATGTCCTCCTAACCAGAGGGGAAGGACAACTTAACCTACTACACTCTAGCTCAAAATACAGGAGTCTGTACTTATATAACAGTTTTACTGAGCCAGGCACTGTATAGGATTCAAGAAAATTGCCATGTAAGAAATCAAGGCCAACAGCATCATCACAGTGTTTTCTTAAAGGGGCCGAGTGAGCACGGAGAAGAGGGCCATTCTTCTGTGACATTTGGCTTAGATGTCTATGAAGAGGCAAAATAAATAAATAAATAAATAAAAACACTCCCTCTCTTCCTCCTATTCTGTTTTTAGTAACTTTAATGATAAGAGAATTCGTTGTAATGATGAGTGTAGGTACTATTATTGAGTGCTTACCCCGGTGCTAGGAATTCTAAATCTTTGATTAATGTTATTTAATCCCCACAACAACACTGGGAGATGGGAATTACTACTTTCATTTGGCAGGAAAGGCTCAGAGGTGAGTAATCCAATGGTATTTAGCAAGAAAGTGGTGAACTCTTGATTTGAAGTTATTTTTGTCTAACTTCCAAATCATATGAAAAACTGTTGCCATCTTCTACTTCCTCAGATTGAGCTCAGTTCTGCTTCCCATGTAAATACATCCATTTCCTCTACTTCTGACTTCTGAAGCGGCATAGGTCTGCCTGCAAACCAAATTCCTCTTTCATAGTATCCTTCTAGTACTGAAATTCAGTCTTCATATTCCTTACAGTCTTGCTTTTCTAGACAAAATATCACCATTTGGGCCTCCCTGTTGGCTCAAGGGCTTAAGTCTCAGCACTATGAAGCTATCCTCAGCCAAGGAGCCAACCCTCATGACACAGCAGACCTCTCCTGTCTCTCCTGCTACTCCCCTCAGCAGTGTATTTCAGCAGCTCTGCCTGTTTTGCTCCCCACTCTGTTTCTGGTGAATCCTCCTACCCACCTCCGCTCCCCTCCCCCGCACCCCCCCCCAGCCACATACATCTCTGCCCTACACCCCAGCTCTTGTATGCATAAATAAATAAAATAAATCTTTAAAGAAAATCACCATTTTCTTAAACAGTACAATAGGACAATAATTTTAGATCCAGCAAATCTACTTTGTAGTGAATTCTTATTCTTAGGTATTTATTTCAAAGTAGAGGAGCCTTCACTGCTTAGGTGCCCAACACATCCTTGAATAAAGGAAATCAAAGTTCACCTTCTCTTTTTAGGCTACAAAGCATTGGTTAATGCTACTCTGCAATCAACTCAAAGCTCTCTTAATAATCTATTCTGGAATTCTGCCAGGGATGGATGTCAAACTCGCAAGCCTAGAGTTTCTGCATTAATGATACCTTGATTAATCTTGGGGGATTAAAAGGGCTCAGGTCTCTTTTCTTCATAGGAATGGTGACATTTTAAATTATTCAGCCCCTCAGAATGTTTTTTTCTAAGGGTGAGTGACTCAGTCATAAAAGCCTTCCTCAAGACATTTAAAGTGATACTGCTCATACTCAAGGAAGTTTATCTGTCACATGAAGTTTCTAAAATCACAAGGAATGTGGAGAAGGAAGTGTGATATTGCAAAAAAAAAAAAAAAAAGAACAAGGACTAGGGAATCAGAAAACTGAATTCAATTGTCTTTACTATTCAATTGTCTTGTTGCCTGCTTTATAACTTGCACCAGCCTTTCTGAGCCTCAGCTTCCATGAAAATCTAAAGCTGGTAATATTGGCCCATATGGAGCTGAGCCCCCCAGGCGAGCAGTGCTTTGGCAGAAAGTCGCTCAGGCTGCTTTGTTGGGAATAGATGCAGGGAACAAAAGTAGAAGCAGGAAGATCTATCAGGGGCATATTGAAGGATTCCAGAGGAACTAGAGCGATAAAGAGTCTCTGTTGGGGCCTCCCCGGTGGCGCAGCGGTTGGGCACTGCGCTGTGGAGCTGTTGGCCGCGGGCGGTGCCGGTTCGCCCAGCCTGGGAGAGTCCCACATGGCGCGGCGGACCTCTCCTGCCTCGCCC
This sequence comes from Scalopus aquaticus, assembly GCA_004024925.1. Taxonomy (NCBI): domain Eukaryota; kingdom Metazoa; phylum Chordata; class Mammalia; order Eulipotyphla; family Talpidae; genus Scalopus; species Scalopus aquaticus. The sequence goes on along the minus strand of PVIJ01005826.1, from coordinate 28,987 downwards.
GCTGCTCCCCTCAGCAGTGTATTTCAGTCAATCTGCCTGTTCCGCTTCCGCTGTGTCTCTGGTGAACCCTCTCACCGCCCCGCGCCTCTGGCCTGTACCCCAGCTTGTGTACATAAATAAAATTAAAAAAAAAAAAAAAAAAGAGTCTCTGTTACCAGAACCAAGCTGCCTTAGCAGTGGGAGCCAGCAGGAGCAGTAGTGCAGTTCACCCCGCTGCTCCAGAGCAGTTGTGGCAGTTGCTCCTGCCCAGTAACTGCCGTTTTTTGTTTTTTTTGAACAGACCAATCAGGTGCTAGGAGCTGATGGGTAGATCCAATCAGCTCCAGGATTGAAAAAAAATGGTCCAATCAGACTTGTGGATGGTACTCTGGGAGAGGATATAAGCCAGGATTGGAGGGACCTGAGAGGGGAGAAAGAGAAAAGAAGAAAAAGAGAGGATGCCAGCCCCAGAGAGAGAAGGAGGCCCCTGAAGAGAACAGAAGACGATGACGACGACACCAGCCCCCCAGAGAAGAAAGACGACAGCTCCAGACTCCGAAGAGAGAAGAAAGAAGTCCGTTCCTGGCCTCCAAGGAAGAAAGGAGAAAAGAAGCATCCAGCAGCCGCCCTCCGAGGAGGAAGAGAAGCTGAAGGACTCTGCGGAGACGGGGCCTCCGGTCCTGTCTCTGACGTAGCCTGAAGGGAGCCCAGAGGCCCTGGGCCTGGTGTCTCAGAGACCTGTTTGTGGGTCTAACCCAGCACCTCACAAAGAGCTCCCATCCCCGATGCGTTGTGGGTGAGGGGGCCGCCACTGGAGGATGCAGTGAGCTCTGTTTCCCCTGTTTGTAAAATAAACCCCATGTTTGTTCCTGTAGCCTGAGGTCGCTTGCAATTGTGCGCGCGGGTGAGACCCACAGTCAGTGACCTGTCCTCTCATCAGGCGCTGTCCTTTGTTGTTTTTGGCCTTTTGGGGCTTTTTGGTGGCTCTGGCCTCAGAGCCTGGGCATTTGTGCCCTGTCCTCCTGCTTTAGTTGGTGACCATGGCAGGATGAAACACCCCAGTCTGCCCTATTTCATCTCCACCTCTCCACCCTGGGGCATCATCCTCTTGGGGAGGGGAGGAGGGGGTTCAGGACGACTGAGAAGCTGAAGCTCAGCAATACCGTGCTACCCCCTGGGAGTTGATGAAGGTGGTGATATCACCCAGATTCTAGAGGACACCTGCCAGCTGCTGACTGGGGTCAGCTACTGCATCAAGTAAATTACACAGGATGCCGTGAAGTCCTTGCACACAGGGAAGCGGCTGAACTCACCTCCAGTGACACTGACTGTGTGGAGGTGAAGGAGCATGGACTGTGGCTTCCATGCTCAGGAGTTCATCCCTTTCTCTTTTGCCTCTGGTAAGGGCTGGGAACTTTACTTCTAGGAGGAGAAGGAGATTGTTCTGAGCTATGTCGTCAATACCTCTCTGCCCCCAGTACCTTTAGATGCTGGACTCAAAATTCATTGGTTAAGCACTGAAGGTACCAGTCTGTTATACCTGAGAACCCACCCCAATGCCCAAAGAATGGCGGAAGGCTGAGGTCGAAGAACCCCGAAGCCAGCAAAACCAGGCCAGGAAGAAGATGGACTCTTAAAAGGCAAAGGTCAAGGAGCTGCTTCAGCCTGCACCAAAGAGAAAGAAAAGGCAACACCCCTACTAGAGGGCCCCCCTTTGTGACTGAAACCCCAAAGTATCTACAGGTTGTCTGTGGAGCAGCAGCTATGCTACAGGGTGATCACCAAGGCCTGTGTGGGTTTATGTGAGGTCAAGAAAGCAGAAGCTCTGCAGAGCATGGTGAGGGACCCCAAGCTCTATCAGACGCTGCCATGATGATTCAGCACTTTCATCTCTATGGGGGCCTGTGTAAACATGGTGGCGAGCACCCCTGTCCTGCTCATCTATCTGATGCACACAGTGAAGGTGTTGATGACTCTGTGGTATCTAGAAAAGAGTGTGCAAGAGTGGATTCCAGCTCATGATTCCTGCATCACGAGCAGACAGTTGTGCCTCCGGCCAGATGCGGACAATCATGAGGCACACTCCGAGTTTGCAGCCCACCTGCTGGCCCAGATATGCAAACATTTTGGCACACCACTGGTAACAAACATCCAGTCCCAGATCACCAAGACCTTCGCCAAGAACTGGGTGGATGAAGACTGCTTGGTTCTGCTCATTATGGTTCCATCGTCATAGGGCTGGCAGAACTGGGGCGCCATGAGATCAAGACTGATATGCTGCGGGGGCAGCAGGAGGGGGAGTGCTAGATGACCTGTAGTGAGCAACACCACTGCATTGGATCACGTGCAGAGCCCCCCTTGAAACACTGTACCCCTGTTCTGGTGAATCTGGTAGAACTTGGGTCCCTAGGGTCAAGGTCTATGTCCTTTGCTCCCATGTGGTCAAGGTCCATGCCCACACAGCAGGTAAATAGGACCACACTGGCTGTCACTCAGAGGCTCTCAGACCCCTGAATTACTGAAGGTCCCTGGATCCATTGTCTGGGCAAGACGATGCTCCTCCTCCAGTGCCTCATCGACCCAACAGGCCCTGTCCACCTAGGCCCCTTGCCTGGGTGCTACCACCACCTCCCTTGTCACTACCACCATCCCCAGGGGACAGCCTGTTGTCAAGCTCCTCTCTACAGTCATAAACACACCCCAGCACTACTCCCTCCTGGCTGAAGAGTGGCCAGAAAGGCAATGTGCTGTCTCTTCCCCCAACCGGGGAGGGCAAGGGAGGTGCCATCTCCCACCTTTTTCCAGATCCTCCCCGGTCCTCAACCCCTTCCCCTCTTGGGGGCATTGCCCTCTGTTAGGAGAATTGGGGATGGGATAGCCCCCCTCCAGCTCCAGGAACTCCAAAAGCTAACGGCTCCCAGCCCCCTGGATCTGGCTTTCCTCAGCTTGTGGCTTATTACTGTCACATACCTGCCCATCTTTTCTCCCAGATCCCCCCTTCTTACACACACACACTCTGAGTGAAAGTAGTAGACTGCTTCCCCCATATTACTTTCTTTTTAGGTATTATATTCCCATTTCCTCAGAATGAAAGGTTGATTTGTTAAAACAACAACAACAACAAAAAAAAAACAGGGCTTCCCTGGTGGCGCAACCAGTTAAGCGCAGCACTCTGAAGCTATCCAGAGCCACTGTAGCACGAGTTCCATACCTGGCCGGGGAGATTCCCACATGGCGCAGCAGACCTCTGCTGCCTCGCCTGCTGCTCCCCTCAGCACTGTACTTCAGTCGATCTGCCTATTCTTCTCCCCATTCTGTCTCTGGGAATCCTCTCAACACCCTACACCTCTGGCCTACACCCCAGCTTGTATGCATAAATAAATAAATTTTTTTTAAAAGCACCAGAAAAGCCATGAAAATAATATTTCTCAGCATTTCTGTGGGATTCGCAGTAATATATAAATGAGAACAGCATATAGCTGGCAATGAGTGCCTGAGATGTAGTAGAAGCGGGTGGGGAGGAGGTACAGAACTTTTATTTCTCTTTTTTTTTCCCACCCCCACTCCTTCCTCCCTAGAACTTTTAAAATACATTCTTTCATTCTGAAATCCTTTGTTTTATTTTTCCCCCAGTTAAAAAACTGTGGTAAATACTGAAAGCATTAAATTTATCATCTTACCCATTTTCCCCCAAAGAGCTCAGAAGTTTATTACTGAGCTCATCTAATCTACTAGATACAGAGGCATACAAAGAGAAAACCTGTCCATAAAACAGTGATCTTTTCAGTGTGGCATGGTAAGGTGCTACTCACCTCAAAACAACACAAATATGTGTGCGATTCCATACAGGCTACCCATTTTGCTTCTGTTTCAACATCTCCTCTTGTAATTGTACCTGGTTTTAACTCGTTTTCATCCAAATCCAGTGGGAAACAGCACAATTCTGCTGTTGTTTCTTGGCCAGGAATCACTTGATGCTGAAAGTCTTTTCAGGAGACATGGTGAGGAGCTGAAGGTGGCGCCAGGGCCATCTTACCCATTTTTATATGCACAATGACGTGGTATTGCATACATACATGATGTGGTGCAGCCAGCACCACCCTCGTCCCCAGAACTCTTTTCATCTTGTGAAACTGAAGCCCATTAAACTATCAATCCCCATCTCCCCGATCTCTAGGGTCTACGGCTATCATTCTACTTTCTGCCTCTGATTTTGCCTACTCTTTTTCATTTAAGAGGCATTATACAGTGGTTATCTGTTTGTAACTGCTTATTTCATTTAGCATAATGTTCTCATGGTTCATATGGACAAATGTCAGAATTTCCCTCTTTTTTAGGGCTAAAGAGACCCCTCCTTAGGTAAATATCTACTACATTCACCTGATATTGGATACTTGCGTTGCTTCCCCATTTTAGCTATTGTGCATAAAACTGCTGTGAATGTTGGTGTACAAGTTTGTCTTTGTGAACCTGCTTTCAATTCTTTTGGGTCCCTGCCCAGAAGTGGAATTGCTAGATCATGTATAATTTTTTTTTTTTTTTTTGAGGAACTGCCTTACTGTTTTTCAGAGGCCACACTATTTCACATTCCCACCAAAGGGCACTAGGGGCCCATTTCTCCCCATTACTACCCTTGGGCTTTTCTCCTTTTCTTTTTTAATAACAACCATCCTAATGGGATGTGGGATTCTTTTGTTTCATTTTAAGTGATTTAGAAGTTAAAGATTTATTCATTGGGGTTAACCAGCACTCTTTTAAAAGGCAAATATATGTAAATACTGTCAATCTCTCTTATCTCCCCAGGTCAATACCAATTCCTAGCAGTAACTGAGCTTGGTGTTGACATTTTCACTGATGGGACAAAAAAAACCCCAAAAAACAAAAACCCCACACACAAATCAGTAGGAGGAACTTCTTTAGCATGAATCAAGGCAGTACCTTGTCCTTGAGTCAGTGTATTCCTTACTGCCATAATTAATGCAATAAGAGTTTAGAAGACAAAAGATTTAAGCCATCCTTGACAAAGCAGTTCAAATAACCAAGTTTAGAGGTTTTTTCTCTAGACTATATGTCTTTAATGTTTTATGTGATGAAATGGGAGATGTACATAAAACACTTTTGCTGCTTATTGAAGTATATGTTGACTGGTTTATATATGTGACTTGAACTACAGGCTTTCCCCCACAGAATGCCATTTTTATGTGAATGATTGAGTGAAGGATAAACCATGGTTATTCAAACTTTGATATTTGAGCGAACTATGCCTGCTACCTCAAGGAAAATGACTTAAAGGTAATTTTTACCAATGATAAAATTTGAGCTTTCACAAAAAAGTATAACTTTGGAAAATGCAGTATCCATGATAGTAAGCTTGTTGACTTCCCAAGACTTTCCTGATAAGATCAGTGATGATTTTAATAAATGTCAATATTTTATATTGAATAATGAAGTACATCAATATTTAGGGGTCATGCATAGCTTATTAGTAAATCATTATTTTTCAAGTGGTTTCAGACTCCCCATTGCACCTAATGTTTAAGAAATTGGGGCCTCCTTGGTGGCACAATGGGTTAAGTCTCAGCACTATGAAGCTATTGGCAGCCACTGCAGCATGAGTTTGATCCCCCTCCAGGGAGCGGACCCACATGGTGCAGCAGACCTCTTCTGTCTCACCTACTGCTCCCCTCAGCAGTGTATTTCAGTAGATCTGCTTGTTCTGCTCCTCACTGTCTCTGGTGAATCCTCTTACCCCCCACTCCCCACCCCCACACCTCTGGCCTACACCTCAGTTCTTATGTGCATAAAATAAATAAAAATAAATCTTTAAAAAAAAGAAATTACTATTTGTTGCATTTTGCTAGTATCAAAGAATAGTGTCCACAATTATTGGAGAAGGCTAAAAATACTCCCTTTTCCAACTATACATCTGTGTGAAACTAGATTTTCTTCATTTCCTAACCCCAAATAAAAGCACAGCATAAAGAATGTGGAAGTAAATATGAGAATTCAACTGCCTATTATTAAGCCTGACATTAAAGAGACTTGCAAAATTCTAATACAACATTACTATATTCACTATCTTGGGGGCGGGGGATGCAGGGAGTGTGGTGATGCTTTGTAAAATACATTATTATGCTAACATGTTAAAAAACAAAATTCAGCGAGTAAATCTTAAAGATCTTATTGACTTAATTCAATGCTTCATGAATTGGGCAGCATCCCACCTGGCAGACAGAATGGCGTGGCAGGGAAGAACTTTACACAATGGAGGACTGATAGGCACAAGGGAGCAGGAACAAAGAAGCTACACTAGCACACTGGTTGAGGCAAGGTCACTTTCATTTAGGGGATTCCTGGGGTCTGTCTATCAGGCAGATTACCTCACTAGTGCGGACCAGATAATTCCTGATTGACTGCCATAAGTTTCCATTCAATGCTGTGGGTCTTAGCATAAGGGAGGCCATTTTGGCCTGTCCCCTTTTTCCTTTTTTAAATAATTTAATGGTTTGCTATTTTAGGTCAATTAACAAACGCCTTTGAATTTCTCAATTTTAAATTCTGATTCGGTGAATATCCTATATAAACAAAAGCTCCTGGGGTCCTTAAATAGTGTTTAAGAATGTAAAAGTATCCCAAAAGTTTGAGAAAAGCTGTTCTTAGGTACCTGCAATAATCTCCACTTCTACAATGAGGAAACTGGGACTTTACAAAAATAAGGTCACACCGTCAGTGCGGTGCGGTGTATAGAGGTCGTCCAGGTATAGACTTGTATTTGTGACCATAATTTATTCCTTGATATTACCTTTTGCTAAAACAAACCTTTAAACAGTTGTTGAAAGATTTTCCAACAAAATCTTCATCACATCAAACAGATTTTTTTTTCTTACTAGCTGCACGATCTTTCGCGTCCCCGGTCCTGCGGGTGTTGCAGGATCGTCTCTGCGGTTTTCGCTCTGACAATTGTGGTTTCACTAATCTGAGTTGCATACCCTTTGATAATTCCGCAGAGGAACTGCAACCCACTCTGTTTAAATGGGACTCGGCAGGGCTCCAAGGCAGTGGGAGTTTTCTGCGAGCGCCCGCCCACCTGCAAGACCGCCTTTGCAGAAGGAAAACAGCGGCCACACCCCTTCTCACCTGGGCGTCTTTAGTGCATCCCCTGGCTTCCGATTGGCTGGCAGATGGGCGGGACGCGGCCCTGGATTGGACGTCAGAGCAAATTCACCGCCCCTTGCCTTGGCCACCCTCCAGCGTCCCAGGTGAGTTTTGGGGAATTCCGACTCCAGTCCCACCCAGGGCGGGGCGGGGCCACGCCCCCTGGGAGCGGGAATCTCCTCTTGGGCCCGGGTTTGCAGGGAAGGGGCGGCCTGGGCCCCGGGGATTGACGTGTTGGGAGTCGTCTCCCATCGTGCACCGGGGCACCAGCGCCTCACCCGGAAGGAGAAGCCTTGACTTCGGCTACATGTTGGGGCGCAGGCGGTGTCGCTGTGGGGCTTGGGTGCTGCTCTCAGGTGAGGGGGCGTGCACGGGGTCTCCGGGAGTGGGTGCTGCTTTCAGGTGAAGGCCGGGGGCTTAAGCATTAGTAGTGGCGTTTAGAGTGGGCACCTCGCTTGGCATCCTAGAGAAGGGGCTTCTCACCTCCCGGGATGAAGGCAGGTGCTTGTCCGGAAACCCGGCTCTTCCATTTATTTTTAAAGTATGAAGCATCTTTCCTTCCCTCTTCCCAAACTAAGAAGCAAAGAAGGAGAACATCCTTCCTTGTGTGGAGGGTGAGTGGCCACAGGGAGTTTGGGGACATTTACCCGAACAGCTAGGACTAGGGGTAACAGCTAGTATTTTACAGGGACACGGGAGATTCGTGCTAGATCGTGGTCGCTTTTGTGACTTACCTTCCAAGTGGAAGCAGAAGCGGGTTACGGCTGAGTTGCCTGGTTGAGAACAACAGCTTGGTCGCCTGTGGATATTTAGAAGTATTGCCTTTTCACTTGCTATCTGCCATCTGATGCCAGGGGCTCAAGGATGAGTAAGAAGCAATGGGAGTCTAAGTGATCAGCGTACTTTTATCACGGGATTTATTTTTTAACTTGTTTCTTGAAGTTGTTTAAAATGGAGCAAACATGCTGGAGTTAAAGCCTTGAATTGCTGCCATGAATTATGATGACACTGGAAAGCTTTGCAAGGACTCCTCTTTGTAAACAACAAACAACTGGATTCCTCCTAGAGATATTGGCGGTGGCACAGAGAAAGTAAAATTCAGATGTGATTGAAGGGTCCCCGGAGAAATACAGACATACAGATATAGTTAGTACTGAGTTGACTAAGTAGCTGAGAAGGTCACTGACTGACCTTATGGATGACACACAGATCCATCTCCCAGATCACAGAGCTAGTGCCAAAGCTAAGAACTTCCTTCCCTACTAGACCAGAAACTGAGCTTCATTTCCCCGTGAAGAGTGGCGTTTCAGAGAAGGCTGATGGAGATCTTCCTAGAAATTATTACTTAGAGTTGAGGTTTTTTAATTTGTTCTGGTGTTTAAGGAAAATTACTGAAACTTTCTTAGTGTCCTTTTAACTTAGATTCAGGTATACAGCATCTTAGGGTTGTAGGAATTTTAAAAAGCCATTTTATAGCTCTTTGTTTCTGAGTGGTATTAGCCCCAAAGGAAAGGAGAGGAACTTTCTGAGATGGGGGACAGACCTAGGAAAATCTTCTCAAGCTCAAGAGAATGATGACCATTTCATTTCTGAATTGCCATCCTGAATTTTAAGGCCTAGGAGTTGTGTGAGCTCTACTGAGGGTGTGGATGACTGATTTCCTTATCGTCACACTTACTGTCTTCCTGTGAAAAGACAGAATATCTAACTCTGTGCTCCAGTGCTGACTTTTAGCAAATACCTCAAAGTAGAAGAGAATTTTATTTATTTGTCTTGGTAGTTTGAGGAGGTTAATTGTTCACAGCTAGTTAGCCTGCTCTTTTTGGTCACCATTTCACTGTTTACATCTGGGAAGTTCTCCATCAGTTGTTAGGAAATTGGAATTTCCTCTCTCTCTGCTCAGAACCCTGTGTGGTGGTGACTGTATCAGATGAAAAATGAGATGATCAGCAAATACTGTTGAATACAGCAGCCATAAGGCCTTTGATTTGCTCAACAGTGTCGCCCAGCTTTGTCACGTGCCATGCGGCTTTATTTCTGTGTGCAGTGTCTCTGTGTGTGGAGAGACTCTGGTATACTGGAAAGAACTGCAAAAGCTGTTTGCTCTGCTAATTTTGTGGTGTAAATGAGTTCCCCTTCACTCTTGAAATGTTAGCCTGTGTTAGCAAAACATAAAATAGAAGGAAACTCATTACACACTCTTCTAATGGTGAGGCAGAACTAATAAGAGAATGTGTTTAAAATTAATTGTGGGACTGGAAAAATGAGTGGGTGTCTGAATGGGCATGGGGGGAGGAGAGGGAGAGCTTAGAGATAGTCTTATTTTCCCAGGAGCCAGCCCGGATCATTTGTTGGCAGTACATATTGGCTGAAGTCAGTTTTCATTTCAAGGTAAATTGGAAAGGGAAATTAAACCTTATTGTTCCGCTCTTAAGAGAGGAGAAGGGGGTGGAGGCGGCAGCCAGGGTGGATGCTGTTTGAGTGGTTCTAGGAGCAACAAGATTAGTGCTGTATTTTAACAGAAGGTGACATCATGGCCCCCTTTGGACTTGAGTAACCCTGTGCTGTAGCCTTCATGGTCCCCTTGTTGGAGTGGGCGATGTCGCTGCACTTGTAAACTGCCACATTGGGGGAAATCAGGGGCTTAGGCTTTAATGAATCTTTACAAAGGAGCGGAAAACATCCTGAGTCGACCTGTGCAGCTGGGGGGCGCTTGGGCAGAGGCACAGACCGGATGGCATGTCGGAGAGGAAATGATTAGAACCATTGGCTTGAGCTCCAGAGAACCAGTTAGTAAGGGAAGGTCACAACTGGGCCACCCACTCATGGGCTCCCCAGTGCTGCAGCCTGTGCACCTCTGGGGAGGTGACTGGTTAGCAAGACAAAGAGAAACTTAGGAGCATGGTTTGTGGGGGCTTGGTTGTCTTTAAACAGCCAGGAGGGGGCAGTATTGGACGCACTTGCAACGCTGTGCTGCTTGTGCCCAAGAGACTGCTTTGCCTGCAGTCCTCAGGCAGAAGGTTTTACCAGGCAGCATGTCTGTCCTGGCTGCCCAAGACAGATACTGGGCAAACCCCAACAGGTTTAGGGCACAGGTGGCCTCCTGTTAAGGATCCAGGCCATGGTCTGAGAAAGGACGCAAATCCCTTAGGGCTTTTAGCTTGGCACTGAGCTAATTAATGTGGGGGATTTTTTGCTTCCTTTTTAAGTTTTACACAAGAAAAAAATAGTTGCCTGATTTTTCCCAGGGAGGCCAATTAAGATTTTTCAGGGTTTTGCCTGGTAAAGAGAGTTATGACTGAAGCATACTAACCGTGATTGTTTCTGTGCCCTCTGTCTCTCATTAGATATTTTCTCCCAATGGGCTTTTGGTGTAGGATGTTGGAGAACCAAGAGCAGGAGGTAAGAGTGTGGTCTCCAGGGAACAAGTGGGTAAAAATTGGAGAGGGGATTTGGGAGAGGATGCAGATCATTGCTCAGTGGTGTTCTCTTGATAGTTATACCTGGATGATTCTGATAAGCTCAAAACAAAGCCAGTAGAAGGAAATCGCAAGTAAAGGCATTACTGGGAAATGAGATTCTATTTTGACTTTTTCCATTGTAGGAATGTACTAGAATTTAAGCCTTCTGAGGGCAAGGATTTTTGTCTCTTGCTCATGTTGTACTAGTGCTTTAGAATAACATCTGGTGCATAGTGAGTGGCCAAAATGTATGTTGAAGTGAATGAGTGAATGAGTGAACGAACAGTGGCACTACCTGAATGGAGAAATACGGCAACGCAGTTTGGTAAAGCTGTCTTGCTCTGTGAGCCAAAGCTGAAGCAGCGCTTTTTTCTTACCTCCAGGAGGTGATCACTGTGCGTGTTCAGGACCCCCGTGTGCAGAATGAGGGCTCCTGGAATTCTTACGTGGATTATAAGATATTCCTCCATGTAAGTGCATCAGGCTTCTCTATTGGGGCCAACTCTCTGCAGGGCTGGGGGCCAGTGCTGAGGTGGAACCCGTCTAGATGTTTCTGACAAACCTGCTGTGGAAGAAAAGAGGGGGGTGGGAAGAGGGCTTGGGGTATGCCTGAGAGCTGCTTTCGGGCTGCCTGCTGGCACCTGGGTCCTCTGCCCCGATCAGGACTGTGGCCTGGTGACTTGGATCCTCGGTGAGAGTGATGGCGGGTGCTCTTGTGGTCTTTCCGCCACAAACCCTTTTCATATACTCCGCCTATAGACCAACAGCAAGGCCTTTACTGCCAAGACGTCCTGTGTGCGCCGCCGCTACCGTGAGTTTGTGTGGTTGAGAAAGCAGCTGCAGAGAAACGCTGGTTTGGTGTGAGTTTGCTCTTGCTTCCTTCTTGGGTCTGAGATTGGCTTTCCAGGTGCTTACTTGGGAATTAGAGTTTACAGTAAGAAAACTGAACAACATGCCAGACACTAAGGCCATTGAGAAATGTTTTCTCAAATTATGTTGTCAAGAAAATGAAAAAAGTAAAGATTGAGTTCTTATTTCTAGTATTTTGACTTAACAAAGCCATACAAATAACAAAGATATTTTTATATGCCTATTAGTCTGGGCCTAGCCTTTTCAACATGGTTACAATGGCTGTCAGAAACCTTTCAACACCTTAGACTTATTTGATGGGTAGCTCCCCCCAACTTTTGTGCTGAGCCCCTTTTCCAGAGCCCCTTAGGAACAGCAATACTGTTCACTCCTTACCTGTGCTGTCCAAATAAGTCCTAGAAGTAGAGACAATTTAGAGCAGTGATGCCAGCACAGCTTGGTCACCAGATGCTCCGGGGATGGGCGCCTGTGGGTGAGCCGGCAGTCAGTCAGCGCGTGGGCTGGTGAGGCAGCTGTCGTGGGTCAGGCCCTCTTCAGCCGATAGGTATTTCCTGACAGACCCTGCATCCTCTGGCATGAGCTGTTTCTTATGTCCATGTGCTGTGCTCGCAGGAGAGGGCAGGGAGGTTTAAAGAGTTTGTTGGATGACTTGCTGCAATTCAGCGGCTTCTAGAAAATTCCAAGTATGTGACCTTCTGGGATTAGAGTAGGTAGTCTTAATTTACATGGGCCCAGCTTCTCCATGTCTCCACATCTAGGTTTCTCCCTTTTTAAAGCAGCGGCTAATGAAGTAGGCTTTGTGAGCAGTGCAGTGCAGCAGCATGGAGTTTGCAGTCATAGACTTGGTTCCAGGACCAGCTCTGCTGCTCTCCTGGGGGACAGTCAGAAATTTACTTAACTTCTCTATTTCCTTGCTACTAAAATGGGCACACTAATATCTTTCTCATGGGGGTTTTTAGAGGGTTAACTGAAATAAAGTTTGTGAAACCTTCAGCAGTGTCTGACACCCCCATCCCCTGCTCCCCACCCTAGCACTTCCACTTATTAAGAGCTATTTGTATTGATTTATGCCTCTTTACAGGGGATTTCCTTGATCAGAGGCTGAAATGACTGTTTTGGATACTGTCATATCACATAACATTCATTATGTGACCCCACAGGCCTGTACCTGAGCTTCCTGGGAAGTCACCCTTTTTTGGCGGCTCGGATGAGTTCATTGAGAAACGGCGACAAGGTTTGCAGCACTTCCTCGAAAGGTGAGTGGACGTGGCGGCCAGCACTGGCCACATGAGGACGGGGATGCGGGAAGGTGCTGGGCAGGATGTCCCCTGGGAACATGTTGGCATATTTGTGTAGATGCCTTTCTTGTACCCTCATGCCTCCATGCCACTCAAGCCAGAAGCCCTTCCGAGGATGGGGCTGGCGAGAGCGACTCGGCAGGCCGGCCCTCTGTGTTGTACCACTTTTGTTTGCCCCAGGGTCCTGCAGAGCGTGGTCCTGCTGTCGGACAGCCAGTTGCACCTCTTCCTGCAAAGCCAGCTCTCAGTGCCTGAGATTGAGGCCTGTGTCCAGGGCCGAAGCCCCCTGACTGTTTCTGATGCCATTCTTCGCTATGCTATGTCCAACTGTGGCTGGGTCCAGGAGGAGCGGCAGGGCTCTTCCCAGCTGGCCAGGGGAGACCAGCCTAAGAGGTAACCCTGAGACACGAGGGGCGGGGACGACAGTGACCGGGCCAGTGCAGTGGAGCGTCTGCTAGAGCAGGTCGCGTGCAGCCTGGGGCGCCTTTCAGAAGAGCTGGTGCTCCCTGTGCATGGTTCTCCTCTGAGCACACGGGTCCGTGTTAACCCGTCCCTGGGTAGCAGGGGCTCTGATCGAAACCTGGGGGGAGAGAGAGAAGCTTTCTTCTCTGTCTGTTCTGCCCCCCTCCCACCTTTTAAAAATAACTTTAGTAAGATGGAATTCACATACCATGAAATTCACCCCTTAGTGTACAAATCAATAGTCTTTACAATCACCACGGTCAATTTTAGAATATTTTCATCACCCCAAAAGAAATCTCTCCATCTTCCCCCACCCCTGGCAGCCACTAAGCGACTTTCTGTGTCTAGGTTTGCCTGGTGTGGACAGGTCACACAAGTGGAGTCTTTTGTGACCAGCTTCTTTGACTTAGCACGTTTTCAAGGCTCATCCGTGTTTATAGTGTCGGCGTTGCATCCTCTTTACGGCCAGATGATGTTCCACTTGCTGGCCCTGCAACCTTCCGTCTGTCCCTGTGCGCGCCCATCCATTTCAGGTTATCTGTTGATGCCCTTTTCCCTTTCACACTCTTTTCCAGTTGCTGCTTTCTTCCAAGATCGGACAGGAGGAGCTCTTCCCCGCCACCTCTTGGGGAAGACAAGGGCCAACTTGAAGTGTGGGCTCCTGTTGTTGACTCTGAAGCTCCTTCCTTGGAAATTCCTCCTCCCCCATGCCCCTCCTCACCATCATACTGTGATTTTGCAAGACCTGATGGGGAAACGTCGGCGTCGCAGCCGGTGGGGAGGAGCTCGGGTGGGGACCCTGCTGTGCCTTTGGACCCTGGTCAGTTAGAAACAGTTTTGGAAAAGTGAGCTCTCGTTGGCCTGCCTGCGCTCGCAGACGGAGACACCACAGGCAGGGAGACCGCTGGGACTGGGCACAGGGCGGGTGTGTGGAGTTGGGCTGCTCCGCATCTCACAGTCGCCTCTGCTCGGGTTCAGAGGCCGACCTGACGGCTCCTCAAGCTTCTTCCACAGGGATCAGCACTGTGTAAGTTAAACAGGAGGCCCAGGGGCTGCTGGTTTTGAACAGACTCATTTCTAGCCTCCTGGAGCCCAGTTGCTTTAAATGTTTGTTTATGGGCCCAGGAGTGCGGCCTCAGGTGACTGGTTTTGGGGACCTGCCGTGTTGAATACTGGCCCAACAGACGTGCTTGCGTAGTTGTACCCCCACTGGCTGTTTGGCTGCAGTTCCCACATTCTGGCTGCAGCGCTTGGAGCACTTTGTTTCCGGGAGGCTGGCTGCTCGCTGGCCCCCTCAAGCACAGGGCCGTGAATATTTATCTCCCACCTCCTTGCTTTTCCCCCATTAATACCACTGAACAGAATGGTGCTGTGACTCCTGCCACTGGTGTGTCCTGAGAATCCCAGGACCAGCCCTGTGGGGCCTGGGACGGGGAATAGCTTGCGGCCACCCACAAAAGAGTGTTGGTCACAGCTCAAGGCAAGGCAGCCGCTCTCGGGGCTTAAGCCCCGTGTCTTCTGGTTGTAAAGCAGAGGCGCTGTCTTTCCCGCAGGGTTAATGGGCTCCTTTTTTGAAACCTTTTCTTCTCCCTTAGTAACAGCTTCCTGTCCCCAGGGCTTCAGCCACCACGGCATCCCGTCCAGTGGGGTGCACAGCTTTGTTTCTGCCTGGAGAGAGGGCTCTGGGGATGGAGGCGAGGAAAATGCGCCCGCTTCAGACAATGAGGCATTCTGCCCTCCTGCCACCCGAGCCCTCTCCCGGAGAGCGGGGCTGGTGAAATGAGTGCCGGGGCGTTTGCACAAGGCTTGCGGTGGCTCTCCTCGCCCACGCCTCCCTCTGGCCACTGCACCCTGTCTGTGGGCTCTTTCCCTCCCAGTCTGTTGTGGGACTGTCATGGCATTTAGTTCAGAGTTGAGGGGCTTTGGCCTGAAATAAAATTCAAGTGTTTAAGACTGTTGTTGCAATTTGTGTCTAACAAGCTGTAGCAGAGAAGGAGGGAGTGAGGGCTGGCGGTAGTTACTTTCATAAATCATGAATTTATCAGCGTGGAAATAATGGATCCGAACGGCACTGCAGCGCTCCTGCATTGTGTGCGGCACCGGTTCACCACTGTAGGAAGCTCTGCTTCCAAAGAGCCAGATCCGGCTCTTCTCACAGTTACAGGTATGAACCTTGTTAGGTATAATTTACCTGATGTTGCTTCCCTTCTCGAAGCCTGTCTGAGGTGCCAGGTGCTGAAAGAGAAATAAAGTTTGTCAGCAAGCAGATGCAAGGCCCTGGCTGGGACTCATCCCTCTTCCCTGCCCGTCTCCCCTGGGTCTCTCCTTTATATGATGCAGCAGAGCAAGGCGAGGATAGAAAACCTACAGAGGCAGGCAAATCCAAAATGTCAAAAGAAGTTCATTTAAAAGGGGAAA
This sequence comes from Scalopus aquaticus, assembly GCA_004024925.1. Lineage (NCBI taxonomy): Eukaryota > Metazoa > Chordata > Mammalia > Eulipotyphla > Talpidae > Scalopus > Scalopus aquaticus. Next base: position 13,344 of record PVIJ01005826.1, on the reverse strand, counting down.
AAAACTCCACACACAACCCTCACAAAAACCCGACAGATGCTAAGCTAATGGCATCGGCTCTGCCGATTGGTGGGGATGGTTCATGAATATTAATGAGTCCAATGCTCCAAATGGTGCAGCTGTGAACCCAGCTGTGCCTGAAGCTCTCTGATCTCGAAACTTCCAGACAGGAGCCAGAGGTGGTCTGTGTCAATTCCCTACTCAGCCAAAAAACAGCAAGCTGGGTTGGCCTTCTTCTGTTCACTCCTTTTCTTCCCAGAGTTGGTGCTCAGCAGCTAGTTCTGCCAGCAGGGTAGGCTGCTGGGACAGCAGGAACCACTCAAAGACATGGATGCGATTTCTCTGACTCCCGACTTTTTTAATGATCCATTAACAGCAGTGCATAGAACAGCTCCTCGGTTAATCCAAGACCAGGGACCATCCCCGCACTGTCTCGTGTAGACCACGTAGAGGAAGGCAGGCCTTCCTAGTAATACAGGCCTGAGCTTACCAGAGAAATCTCAAAGGTGGATTTTCCCCTCCATCCACGCAGTGCCATTTGCCTCTCACATTTTGCTCTGTCCCTGTGTCTAGCAACAGTGGTCAACAGGTGACCACATCCTGGAGAGCGCCCCGGTTTGGAGAATCAAAGTATTTTTTGGTTACGGTGTGGGTTCCAGATAGGTTGTGTGCCTGATTTAGTCACCTCTTGACAGCTGCCTCCAGGGCCCAATTCTAGCCACCCCGAGTGAACCAGGATAAGTGTCTCCAAGCTCCTGAATTTGGTTCCGTTTGGTGGAAGGAGGTGTGGTGTGTCTGTGCGGATGGAGGGAGGAACTGGGTTTTCTTGGGTGAAAATATTTCAGACACATCCCTTGACCTGAGCGCCCAGGAGGAGAGCAGGGCCGTGTTATGCTCATTTTCTACCTGAGGATGGCTGTTTAAAAGCTAAATGTTTTTATGTAGTAAAGTTTATTCAGGTGAGAGGTGCTTTCCAAGCTCTTTAAGGCAGGTTTCTTTTCCTTCCAAAAGCTAAAATAAACTCACTACTGTTTAAGGGGAAAAAATTCCTCTGCAGTACTTTATAGTTTTTCTCAGAAACCAGCCCTCAGTTTTGTGACTGCTAAGGCCTTAGCTTCCTACCGCCAAGTCCTGGGCACCTTGTACCCTGTGGAGCTTTGCTTGGGACGCGATCATGACTATTTAGTAATCCGACTCAACCTGGGCTTAGGTCTATGTTAACGAATTTGCTTGTGTCCCTCAGCTCTTGCTGAATATTCTTCACTCCTAGGGGTGGGGAGGGCAGTGGGCCCGGCGATGTGAAGTGGGTTGGAGGTAGAAATGGAAACAGGCCAGCTCCTGCCTGCCTCACGGAGGCCGCGGGAGCATTCATTCAGGGCTGGAGTGGCATCTGCAGATTTATACACGAGCAGCCAGCTGAGACGCGGCTGAAGCCAAGCAGATAACCGCTGCAGCACGCGATAGGGCTTCTTAGTCAAGCCTGGGCACTGATCCTAAGCCCCCTTCCAGGAGGCCCCCTGCCAGCAGGGACTCCGCTCTGCAGAGGCCACGGCGCTCCGCTCAAGGCAACCTTTGTGTGAACTGTGGATGAGCGTCCCTCTTCCCGTTCTGCCACTGGGCCTTCTTTGCTGAGGGTTTCCTCGCCTCACTTTGGAAGTCCCTTCAACCACCTCTCGTCTCTCACCTACTTCTTGCCTCAACTCTTCTAAGGAATTGTTTGAGGCACTGCTACAAAAATACAAGCTTGCATTTGGTTTACCCGGCGGGCTGCAGAAGCCAGTCGCAGCTTACTAGAGAAATAACTTCTTGGGGTTATCACCAGCTCCAGGGTGGCTGGATTTGGAGCTGGAAAGCTGGAACCTCAAATCTCAAGATATAGTAAACAAGGACAATTTACACTCAAAAGGAGAACAAGAGCCACACTTTTTAGGAGCCACTGCACCCCATACAGGGAGACCTGGTTCATGTCCATAAGCAAAGGAGGAGAAAGACGGGGTACTTACGCAGCAACGAGAGGAGCATGAATAGCAAGTGGGGAGAGATGGTAAAACTAGAGTTGGAGAACTAAGAGACTACTTGAAAGTCTTTAAGGTGTTTTTCCCTTGGAAGGGCAGAAGCACGAGATGCTCTGGAATCTTTGGGTTGTGGGCCACTAGCCAAAATGTCTTATCTGCCGCTCTCAAGCCCCTCCTTCCTGTCCTTTGGACAAGTGCTTTCACCTTCACCCCATCCATTTTGAAGGGGCTGGCTAGTTGAGTGCCCAAGCCAGGAGGGCGTCCCTCCCCTGGTGGTCCTGCTGGTGTGGGAAGCCAGGCCCACCAGCAGCCTGACTGAATCCCTCCAGCAGAAGGCCCAGAATAGTGAGAGCCCGAGGCGGTTTGTTGGAGGCAACACAACCTGCCTGCGATAAGCTACGAGACTTAGATATATTCTACCAATTAGGGCACATCTGTTCAAAATGCTGAAAGGCGGGCACTGTCTCTTTAAGAGCCATCCCACTCCTCCTTGAGTGATGAGGGCTGGGAGCACGAGGGAGTCAGATGCTGATTAAACAGTCCTACTGCCGAGCTCTGTTAGAAAATTACTGTAATTATGATCTAGTCCCAGCAGAGGGATGAGTTCCAATCCTGCTAATAACCCTTCCAGGTGCCTCAGATTCAGGGCCCCTGGGACGCAGCATGGACAGGGCTTTGGCACCCGGGCTGTGACGGCCTGCCTGTCTGGCCTGTCTGGCCTGTGCCGGCATCCAGACAATGAAAGCACCGGACCCCTCATCCTGTCTTGGCCTCCTGAGAAAGCAGTGGGTTTATTGTGTTTTGTTTGCTTCTTGATGGACCCCAAATGATTGGGAGTCATTTTGTATAAGAAAACTTTCCCCCTGAACTAAAATGAAGAACGTCATAGCAGGGAGATGACAATCTGTCCCGATTTTCCCCACTTCTGGCTGGGGACCAAATCAGCACTGCACCAGCCCAGCAGGTGCAAGGCAGAAGGATCAGAGGAACCAGCTCCCCCAGCCCCCCACCCCCGCTACTCTCCCTACCCAATGTCTTCCCCATCGTGTTTCTATAAACTTGTATTTCTCGCTCTAAACTAGTCCACGGCATTTCCCTCAGTCCTGATCAAGAGTTTCAGGGCTTGGGCCTCCCTGGTGGCGCAGGGGTTAAGTCTCAGCCTATGAAGCTGTGGGCACCCTCGCCAGGGAGCTTCCCACATGGCGCGGGAGACCTCTCCTGTCTCGCCTGCTGCTCCCCTCAGCAGTGTACTTCAGTGGATCTGCCTGTTCTGCTCCCCACTCTGTCTCTGGTGAATCCTCTCACCACCCCACACCTCTGGCCTACACCCCAGCTCTTGTATGCATAAATAAATAAATCTTAAGAAAGAAAAAAAAAAAAGAGTTTCAGGGCTCCCTTTTAGATTTCTCCCACAGAAAAGGGAAAAGGACAAATAACTCCAGAGCTCTAACATGAGATTCACAGAAATGCAGCTCTCTAAATTGGCAAGTGTGGGCTTATTTATCTGAACATTTTGTAGCATAAATCTGCAGCAGCGCAGGTGGGCAATTCTCAAAGTTGCTTGTGGAACACAGGGGCTGGCTTGCTGGTTCTTAAACCCTGAGGAATTCACAGCATTTATAGTCTATGTCTTCCCAACCTGGCCATAAGCTGCTTCTTATCACAACCCAGCGACTAAAGCATAAACGGCCAGAAGGCCTGGGCACTTTCTTGGTGCTTGCCCCTAAGCACACCAAATGCCCCGTATCCACGGTTTTCAGCCAGGGGTGATTTTGCACTTGGGACACTTGGCCATGTCTGGAGATATTTTTGATTGTCAGAACTTGTGAGGGGGCAGTACTGTTGGCACTTAGTGGGCACAGGCCAGGGCTGCTGCTGAATACCTCACCATACCCCAACAGCATAAAATGATCTGGCCTCCAGGGACCTGAGGCTGAGAAACCCCGCTACACTAATAGAATAGCCTCTGAGTTCTGCCCCCCAAGCTTCTGTGCGCCACCTGGAGACATTGGAGCCATGGACTCACCTCTCCAGAGGCCGGGTGCTTTCCCCGTCACCAGTGTGTCAGTGACAGGCCTGGCAGGGTCCCTCCCGGGGGGAGGCATCGGTGAGAGTAGGGGGTGTGCCTGCGCCCCCTTGGTGGTTCAAGGCAGAGCGATGCCGGCATGTCTGACGGGGGAGAGAGGAAAGAGTTCCTAGTCTGTTTCTGTTCTGCATGTTCTGTTCTGGGGTGTGGGATGAAAGGCGGCCAGCTGCTCACCATCAGGTTAAGAGTGTCTACAGTGGAACCAGATGCCCTCTTTGAGGACCAGCACTAGAAGCTCTTGGAACTCACTTGCATCCCAGGAGGCAGAAAGAGGCCTACTCTTGCCCAATGCCACAAAAATGCTTTCCTGGGTGGCATTGTGCCAGGTGGAGGGGTGGCGGGCTATGAGGGGGCCCCGTGAGGGAACTGAGCACACACAGCTGCTGACAGCCGGCCAGCCCTACGAACAGCTTGACGCCAGGCTTTCCAGAACAGCCTGGGCCTCAGGAAAGGGGGCCTAGTTGGCAGGCTTCACCTAGCCCAGGTCTGCAGGGGGAGGACTTCATCAAGGGGGACATCGCCAAGTGCCACCTCAGGAGAGCCAGGTAATCTCTCTCTTCCTGTCCATGCCCCTGGTGGCTGGGCAATCCATTTGCCTTGTTTTTAGGGTGACCATCCTGACTGACGCTTGTGGTCTTGGCATCGTTGTTAATAACTGGCCCCTCCATCTCAAAGGCGTCCTCGGTTAGAGGTTAAGATGCTCACCCTGTTCATGGGACTTCATGTTCCTCTAGTGTATTTTTTAGGGGGAGTATTTATAAAAGATTTTTGTACAAAATGCATCACATCTTGAAATGAATCAAGTGAATCCCAAAGAATTGTCATCAAATCACATTAACAAAAAAACCCAGTATATTTTCTGAACTGTTAGCTTTTGATAGGGAAATAGAATAATTCAGATCCCTTGAAAAAGAAAAATCTCCTTTTAGTTGTCAATTTAAAACTCCCTACCCAATCTCTCTAAATTCTATTGGGAAATGAAATAGCTGGGCAGGAGGGGAGGGGGAGGAGCAAGGGACTATGGTAATCCACAAACTAGAAAATTAGCTTGAGTCACTGGGCTGTGTCACAGGGATAATCCTCCGTGTAGATGGCTGCTTTTTCTAAAGTCAGCTCCACAGATTTTGCTGGTGCTCTGGGAATTAACAAATCGGCACCACTCAAGAGTTATCCTTCCAGAATCTCTGTTGGTGGGGAGACCTGGGAGGAGAGCTGCTTTTGCATGAAGATTAAAGCACCCCTGTTCCTGGCATCTGTGAGGCTTGAGATGCAAAAAAAAAAAAAAAAAAAGATGTTTAATTAATTCATTTTTTCTTGCTTTTCTCAACTCTTTCTCAAACTATTTTTTGGGGGGCCACTACCCAAATCCCAGCCCCCTCTCTGGCGTCCCCTCCTTAAGTAACTGAGACTGGTTTGGACAGGCAGGAGCACTGCCTTTGCATCGACACTGCTGCTTTATGGTGACACAAGGGACTGGTATCAAGTGCGGACTCTGGTGTGTCACTGGCCGTGTCTGACCAGCGGGTCACCAGTGGTTCAATACGCAAAGTGGCCAACGGAGGATTTCAAGTCTTTCATTTCCTTTTCCACAGGAGATTTTCTGTGATTTTTGTACAGGTTACCACTTTCAGAGCCTCTGTTCTGCCCCTCGCAAGACTAACTGGTGATAAAGAAGGAGGTACAGCTGAGCACACCAAAGTGTTAAAAAAGAACCCCAAAACTTGAAACCCAGGATGTCGCTTACCTCTCATAGACAGTGTCTGTTTCAAGCAGGAGGGAGCAGATCTCAGTCCCACTTTTTCGCATCTTCTCACTTTAAATGGAATCAGACTGGGTTTAGGGAAGAGATTTCATAGGCTCTCTCTTCTCTTTCCCATTTTTTATTCACTATAGGGAAAGATGGTTTTGAATTAAATACAGACTTGTAAGAGATATAACAGGCTATCATATCAGAAAATTTAATATTGGGGTAATTGCAACCATTATGCTATTTTGCTATATGGATGACAGAAAACACACTAGAACAATGTATTTCTTTTAATGTAATGTAGCTGAAAGATTGCTTCCAGAGCATTTAGGATTCCCAGATATCAGCTTGGACAATGCAGGTCAAACTATCATCCCCAGGTCAGATTATCTGGTGGATATCAGTAAGTTATGCAGAAATTATAATACATGTATGTATAAAAGATAAACATTTGCTTTTTAAATTTACCATCTTAGCTTTTTTATTTTCCCACTTTTACAGAACATCAAGGAAGGAAAAATGCCTCCCCCTCGCCATTCCTCTCCTCTTTCACATGCCAGAGCAATTAGTGGCTATTAAGAAGCTGCCCTACATATAATGTGGTTACTTAAGTGGTTTAATGCCCCAGTTATCAAGTTAGTCACAGGCAGTAAGGTGGGGATTTGGTTAGTGGAGTCAAACAGAGAGACGGTAATCTGATTAGCCAGTTGCCTTCTGAAGCTGTTGGCTAGGATAGTGGCTGTCAAATTGAGTGAGGAGCAGAATTGCTGGGTCAAGTTTAGCTTCAGACAAAAGGTCCCCTTTGGAACTTGCCCCTCGCAGAGAATGCCCTTCAGCTTGGAGATCGGCCCATCAACCCATCAAATTTACACTACTTTTCCCTGCATGTCAGAGACAGACAGATGGCTATGGACAAGATTCCTGGTCGGCCCATTTGTTTACATCTTTTAGGGCCAATCTATTTTCCCTTTAAGTTTTATTGCTAGAGGGTCTAAGTGTGGTACCTACTCTGCTGTGCAAAGAGGCACTAAAAGACCTTTGCAGTTTGGCAAATGGTTGTTTCCTTGGCTCTACAGGCATGGAACAGACTGATGTGCTAAGGGGACTTTGTTTTGAATGCTGGAAGTCCGTGACAAGGTATTGAGAGCTTTGACCTGTGCAGAGAGAATGGAAGTTACCCGGATCTTGCTTATTTCTGATCCTGCCCTGTACCTGCTTAGTCTCCTTTCTGGTGTCTCTCTCAGAACAGAGGCACACTGGTATTTATCTTTTCTTAGCCACCCTGCCTTTCAGACGTGGGTCCCTGGGTATTCTCCAGAGAAGGGACAATTTGGGGGCATTGAGGGATATCTTTAGAACACTGCCAATTGCCTTTACCTGTAGGTTGGGACTGGTGCAAATGTTCCTAAAACGGAGGCAATTCGTTCTCTTTGGTTCATCTGCTCGTATGCTGCCACCTAGTGGTTCCTTCTCCTTTAGCACCCTGTGTAAAGAGGGGACATCAAGGATCTGTATTGCCTTTTATCTCACTCTCCTCTTTTCCCCTCCCAGACCTAAATTGTCCCATTCTCTTACCTCTTCACCCATCACATACACAAACAGCTTCCTTCTTCTACTCCCAAGTCAGGAAATCTAGAAGTGAACAGCTAGCACTCATTTTGAGAAACTTGGAATGCACAGACAACATCCCCGTTTGCTCCCTGGCTTCCCTCTTGGCGACTGGGCTTTCACGCGGTTGTTACAGAGGCAAGGAAGGTGACTGATGATGCAGGACTACTCTGAGTAGGCAGTTTTGGATAAAGACTCTCTATAGTTGCTCTGTGGCCCATCTTTCAAAATGTCTCCTGAAGAGAACCAGGCACTAAGAGCTAACTGTTACCGAGCAGCTACTGTGTGCTGGGCCACATCATTCCAGGTGCGGTACACGCTAATTCCTTTTGCCTTCCAAGTCACTCAGAGGGATCGCGTATCCCCTTCTAAGGCGATGGAACTGAGGCGTACGAGGTAAAGTAACTTGCCCTAGAGAACACATGTAGTAAAGGGGGGACTGGGAGTTAGTACCAGGCTGTCTGATTCCAATACTTTATGCTCTTAACCACTATGTTTTGCTACCTCTTCACGGCACAGACAACCCAAGTGCCAGGTAGAGGACACAGGGTTGTAGACATGAAATCCCTCTGCAAGGCACTTTCTCAGCTCCTACCTGGGACTTGTTGAGACACAGGACACCGCAGGGTTGTTAACTGAGGCCTAAAAGGAACTCTCCAATGTGCTGATTCCAAGGATCTGCTTCCAGTGCTGTCTCATTTCAGAGACAGCAGTTAAGAAAAAAAACAACCAAGTAGGTGACCAAAGGAAGTCTGAGGAGCCGAAGAGAAACTGGGCCTGCTGGGTTTCCAGAGATGATTCTTCCCCGAAGACAACGGCTAGTCCTCTTCTCTTTGGGCTTTTGTTTTCTCTCTGGTTATCTCTTCCCACTTTGGAGGTGAGGAGAATGCCTAGCACTGATATTTTGGTATTATCAAAAAAGAAAGAACACCAACCACCACACATGGCTAGGAGCCAAATCTGAAATTTATTTGTGCTTCTCAAAGCAGCCCAACAGCCTGCAGCTCCCTCCTCCCAGGCGTCCTTCTCTCTCGCCTCCTCTGTGACAACCCTGCAGGGATGGCAGAAGCGAGTGTCCGGATCGGTTAGAGCCAGGATGAGCTGTGACAAGGCAGGTTTCGGAACATTTGTGCTGCCTCTTCCCATTTGACTTATGGGGTTCACAGTTACAAGGTGTCAGAGATGGGGGTCTCTTTAGTAAAGAATTCATGGTGTTCGTGGGGTGCTGAGAAGTGGGGAGTGGGAGCTCTTGATGATAAATTTCTTCAGTAAGACAGGACAGAGAGAAGGATATATGTCCTAAAGGAAGAAAAATGCACAAATTTGTTTTTGTGATTCAAAAGTAGAAGGTATATAGAGGCAGAGTAAAAACTATCATCCTCCTACCCCATCTCACAGTCATGCAATTTCTCTGTCCTTGGAGGCAACCAATGTCATCATTTTCTTTCTCCTTCAGAGATATTTATACATCTTTAAACCTCTGGAGATTCCCTTTTTATACAAATGGAGCAAACTAGCCTGCCCTTCACTGCAGCTATTTTAAAAAACTCACCAATATATCTCAGAAGGTATTCCATGCCAGTTGAGAGAGCACTTTAATCTTTTTTTACTCTTGCATAGTATTCTATTTTATGAATGTACTAGTTATTTGTCTTGGTCTCTAATGGATATTTAGGTCACTTCCAAAGGTTTGTCGTCACTAACAAATAACTATGCACATGTGTGCAAGTGTAGCTTCTGGAGAAACTCCTAGAGATAGAATTGTTGAGTCAAAGAAAATGAGGGAATAGATGAAATAAAGGAGCATGTGAAGTAGGGTACATGAGTTCAGACAGAAAAATTCCAACTCTGCATTCAGAAATGGAGTCCTCACTGGGAAAGGCATCGAGTCATATCTTGAGCAGGCCCACGCTGGTGCTTTAAGGTTGCAGAAGGCATCGGAGAGTAAGATCTAGCCTTAAGTATTTTCCTAAGTGAATCCACTCTGCTGCTGCCTACAAGAGTAGGTCCTGGCCTGGAAGATTCCCAAGACAGCTGGAAGGTACCTTTTCTTTTTGCTCTTCTACCCCCTTGGCTTTTATGCTGGACACAGGACTATCTAGAACAAAGGTTTCTCTGCAGTGCAGTGTGCATAACTTCTGGTCAATGCAACGGAAGCAGAAGTGGTGTGTGCAACATAAGTGATGTGTCCTTTAAATTAAAAAAAAATTTATTGACGTGTAGAATTTATTGGGCTATAGGCCAGAGGTTAGGGAGTGAGGGGATTCATCAGAGACAGAGTGGGGAGCAGAACAGGTGGATCTACTGAAATACACTGCTGAGGGGAGCAGGAGAGACAGAAGGTCATTGTGCCAGAACATATGGGTTAGCTCTCTGGCTGGGATCAAACTCAGGCTGTAGAGGTGACACTGCTGGGACAATCCCTAGGCCACCAGGGAGGTCCCCTGTGATGTGTCCTTTAAAAGAAAAGGTGTGCCTTTCTTTCACCATATCTCTCCTGCCAATACAGATGTGATGGGTGGAGCTGGGACAACCAACTTGGGTCATGAAGTAACCTTGGGAATGTGGACCACACACAGTAGAGCAAAAAGAAAAGGTACCTGGCATCTGGATATCTTGGCTTTTTTTTTTTTAAAGATTTATTTTTTATTTATACATATAAGCTGGGGTACAGGCCAGAGGTGTGGGGCGGCGAGAGGGTTCACCAGAGACAGAGCAGGTAGCAGAACAGGCAGATCAGAAATACACTGCTGAGGGGAGCAGTGGGCGAGGCAGGAGAGATCTGCCGCACCATATGGGATTCTCCCTGGCCGGGCGTCGAACTCGCGTCACCGCTGCCGACAGCTCCACAGCGCAGCGCTTAACCACTGCGCCACCGGGGAGGCCCTATCTTGGCTTTCTTATCTCGATATTTACAAAAGAGAAAAACAAACCTCTATGATAATCATGATTATTTTGAATTTGTTGTCACTTGTGGTTGAACCTAATCTTAACAGACACAGTCCCCCAATTTAGGAAAAACAATTCCAGATTCATCTTCTTGCAGTGGTGTGTCATCAGCAGTCCCTTTTGGAAATGAAACGCTTGTTCATCAGTGACTCTTATCCTCTGCAGAGAAACAAAGGCATGGCCAGCAAATAACTGGTAATGGCTCTGATACCTGGGCTTCATGAACACTCGTCCATTTCAAAGGCGGTGGTGAGGTACTCCTTGGGGACAACCCCAATGATGTTGTTCAGCTCTCCAACCCACCAGCCGTACGCGTTATACTCCTGAGAAGTGAAAAGAGATGGTTTCAGCTGGAATTCAGTCACGCTTCTGTTAATCTCTTAGGGTGACTGCTGGGGGAGTTCTGTTGGGTGGTGGTTTTTTTTTTTTTTTTGGATGACACTATTGATATGACTCGTTAACACCCTTAAGGGATGATTCCATTTCAAAAAGTCCTTTTGAGGAGGAAAACAAACTCTTCCTGTCTACACTGCAAATAGCGCATTTGATGCTATTGCTGAACCCAAAGAACATGTCTTTTACCAAGCAGAGTTGAATGGCTTCTTCAGAGAAAGTTGGGCACACCCCGAGATGCCAGAACACTAAAGATATGCAGGAAGTCAGGTCATGGTTCAAATCAATAATATTTACCAAGCATCTTCTATGTACAAAGTGCTGTTTGAGTCCCCATGAGATATATAATGATGAATCAGACCACTGCTTACGCCCTGGGAGCCTACAGCATAGAGTAATAGGTTTTGGAGTCAGACAGACTGGGATCTAATCCCCTTTTGGTCATTTAGTAGCCATGTGACCTTAGGTTCTCCTCGCTTTAACTTCCTCTTCCGTAAGAGTAGAGATAATTCCACCCACCGCACCTCCCCGCAATGGAGTGGGGATGTAAGTGACACCACAGAGTCAAACAACGCAAAGTGCCTGAACAACAGTAAGTGCTCTCAACATTAGGGTCCTCTCCTGGAAGAGGCAGGAGGTCGCTAGGCCCCTCAGCAGTCATTGGCAGGGCATGGGAGTCACAGCGCGGCGCCAACAGGAAAGGAGTCTGATCTCTCAGCAGGCCTGGCACCGTGGACCCTTCTCGAGGCATTTTCTCCTCTCAGTTTCTGTGGTCGTCACACTGTCCTGATTTCCCTCCGACCTCTGATCGCTTCCTCTCATTCTCCTCTGCAAGTTCGTCTTTCTCCGCTCCTCCTTTTATGTGTTTGTTTGCCAAGGCTCTGTCCTGGCTCTCTTCTGACTTGATGCACACTCAGCAACCTCACGCACCTCTGTGGGTCAGTGCCATATCTGTTAACCAGCCACAACCACAGCCCCAGCACGGACCTAAGCTGGATCCCAGAACCCAAGTGCATTTCCTTCAAGTTGCTCAGACGTGGTATGTCTTACACATAACCCCTCATGCTGTCTCTGGCCCCACCCCCATGCCCGAACTATCTTCACTTCCTGTGTTCTCCACCTCGCTGAGTGGCGCCGCCATGCAGTTACCCACACCATACGCGGGGCAGCCGTTTCTAATTTCATCCCACTCTTCCAAACAGTCCTTGAGTCCTTTCAATTCCCCAAAAATATTCTGGAATGCATCCACATCTCTCCATTCCCACCGCCAGTACTGTAGACTCGCACCACTGTCATTCCTCATGTGGACGACAGACGCAATCGCCACCCTTGCTCCCTACCAATCTATTCTTCATTCTGCAGCCAGTCTTTCTAAAATGCACATCGATTATGTAACCACTCTGCTTTAACCTTTAAGTGGGTTCCTATTGCCTATTGACAATTTCTTAACACAGTGCACTAGGCCCTGCATGACCTGGTTCTGCTCACTCCCCAGGATTATCATTCACCCCCACACTTAGCGGACCTGTAGCAAAACAGAGCTCATCTCAGCCACCCCGGGGTGAGGGCCACAGGCTCTCTCAGCTCCGAGCTTTTCCTCTGCTTGTTAGACTCGGCATGCCGCTCCCTTTCCTGGAGGCTCTGCCCTGAGCAGCCCTCAGACCTCGATTCCTGAGTCACTCTCTAGAAGCCTCTCCTGCCCACTCTGTGTGGGGCCCAGCTTTGCGGTCCTCTGCACTGCGCTCTGTGTGTCCCTGGAAGTGAGCTCATCACGATGCTTTGTATCCATCCTGCCTTTGTCTCAATGTCAGTCACTAGGTGGAAAGTTCTGTGAGAGCTGGGGGCCCGCTGGTTTTGCTTAGTATGTATTCCCAGCACTCAGCATGGTGCCCGGCACTGAACAGGACCAGAAAAATACTTGTTAAATGAGGTTATGAAGAAATGAAGGGAGCAGTGGGAGTTTATACTCTCAGCTGAAAACTAACACAGAGTCATTCCCCTGGTGGCTGAACTGGTGGTGGCAGGAAGAGAGCAACTGCCTTTGGAGACAGTTTCCCGGAATGGCTCCCTAAATACCATGAGGAGAGTCTCAGGTGGCCTAACGAACGAGACTGCTGAGTTGATCCTGAGGGGAACAGAAATCATCTGTTTATAATCAGTCTTAAATGGATATGCCCACAACCTCTCCTGCCCTGTCTCCACCAGACCACCACTCTCCCCACCTCCTTTCCTCCCTCCCTTTTCTTTCTCCCGCCCATCAACCTCTCACTACGGCTGCAATGCCTGATGGGAAATTACCCAACATTCCCTAGCCTACACCTGTCAGGACATTTAAAAAAAAAGATTTAGGGCCTCCCTGGTGGCGCAGCGGTTAAGCGCTGCGCTGTGGAGCTGTCGGCAGCGGCGAAGCGAGTTCGACGCCCGGCCAGGGAGAATCCCACATGGCGCGGCAGACCTCTCCTGCCTCGCCCGCTGCTCCCCTCAGCAGTGTATTTCTGATCTGCCTGTTCTGCTCCCCGCTCTGTCTCTGGTGAGCCCTCTCGCTG
>PVIJ01005825.1:23282-99321 GCA_004024925.1 Scalopus aquaticus | reverse complement strand
TTTCAACACACATCCTTTAGTACTTTTGATATACACCCTCCCTCCTGTGTGTATCCAAAATCTGTGATCTGCAGGTTGAGAACAGTAAGGTCCTTAACTGCTACAACACTAAGCCTATGATATATATAGTTGGGGGTAACTCCTGACCAAGCTTTCTAGCAGAATGGTAGATTTTAGAACACTGGAAGTTCAAAATTTTTCTAAAAAATGAAGAAAAAATAATGCAAATGTCTCTAATGAAGTATACTGACCAGAACGAATAAATTCTGGAAATCCTTTTCATTCTTGAGCTTCAAAATGGGCATATACAATAAGTAATGATATTGTTACAGAATATAATTATACTATAAAGATACTTATGAAATAATTTAACTTCTTTAGAAATGCACACAGTCATTTCATTTCATTTCTATGATCTCTTTAAGAAGTGGGCAGAGAAGATATTACTGTAGCTACCTGAAAGATGAAAAAGCTAAGGCACAATGAATAAATGACTTATGTGAAGGGACAGAATATGATCTCAAACTGAGAGTGTTAAGGTCATCTGAACTTTTAATTTTTTTTTCTAGTTGAATTCATTAAGTCCAAACAACAATTTCATATTACAAGCCTCATTAATGCTTATTCCTAGCTGATATCAGACCAATTTTGAAAGTTTTAAACTCTCTATGAACTGGGCCTCCCTGGTGGTGCAGCGGCTGAGCGCTGTGCTGTGGAGCTGTCGACAGCGGCGAAGCGAGTTGGTCACCCGGCTGGGGAGAATCCCACATGGTGGGGCAGACCTCTCCTGCCTCACCCGCTGCTCCCCTCAGCAGTGTACTTCTGATCTGCCTGTTCTGCTCCCCACTCTGTCTCTGGTGGACCCTCTCGCCGCCCCACGCCTCTGGCCTGTACCCCAGCTTGTATATATATATAAAAAAAAATCTTTAAACTCTCTATGAACTAAGAATGCATTCAAATTTAGAGGGACTCTCTCAAATGAAAATGTTCAAAAAGTTACAAATAAACTAAATTATCATATCCTTGTAATAGAACTGGTTACACAAAGAATTCATATAAGTCAACTATATCCATACAAAATGTATACTGAAGTACTGTTTAAAACTAAATATCATAGGCATACTTCAATGCTTACTAGTGGAGAATGCAAATAAATTATGGATCATACAGGTTAGAGAAATATGATGTATACTTTTGGGTCTGAAAGTATGGATGAATAAAGATGGCTATGATAAATTTTTATAAGTCTATTATATTTTACATAGCATTTGCCTTCATCTTACACACACACACACACACACACGCACACGCACACACACACATATAAAATAACATCTGTATTATAATATACAGATATGCTCACATCCTACATATTACATATGTATGTCTGGATATAAATAGATGCATATAATACATATTTATATGTCGTTCTGGAAACACATCAAATTTTTACATTACCACTGGGGACTGGGATTATAAAAGTATAAGAGTGTGAGCAGAGAACATTTAGTTTGTTTTCTAATATTTCTACTACATTGTTTCAGGTTTATGTGGCCAGCAAGTGCTATCTTCAGTTTATTAGGGGAGGAAATGTGGAGAGATACTATGACGTGACTATCTAAGTAGGTTTAAAAAATTTCAAGTATTACTGGAGAATAAGAATTGCCCAATACTGCAAATAGTTATATTTATTCAAATTAAATAATTATCACACACCTTGGCTCATGCTTCAGTTTGATAACCTTATGTGTTGTGAGTTGGTGATGGAGATGAAATTTCGTGTTTACTGTTGCCACACCTATACTCTCAAACATAAGAACCACATTAAAAAGAGAATACTGAACTGTGTGAGTCTATATTTAAATTAAAGGCATTCTTATATCCTTTACTGTTAAAAACAAACAAGATGAAATAAAAGATTTAGTTATAGCCTAATGAAATCTAATTAAAATGTATTAAAGAAAGGACTTTTGCAGGGTAGAAGGGGAGTTGGATCAAATACTGATTAGTAGTAACCAGTGGTCCTTCAGTTATAACTTCACAGAGCTCTGATGCTTAAAATTATTTGTCTATGTTGTTTTCTAAACAATAAGACACAATATAACTATTATTTTTATACTGTGACACTTTGTCACAAAAAAGACTTATTCACCTCTCTTTTTTCAGTGATGAATCTTATAAACTCCATTTTAAACCAAGAAACATGTTTTATTGACTCAGAATTATTTTTCCCATGAGAACTGGAGGGTGACTGTCACCAGATAATTATGGAATGTTATTAAAATTTTTGCACTCAGTTCTCTCTAGCTTTTAATCATTTCAGATTTTTAAACTATCCATCTAACTTTTCCCAGAAAGGAATTTAAATGATTGACTTCTAAGGTACCAAGGTGATTTTTTATAACAACAAATATTTACAAAGTGTTATAACTAAGTCAGGTTCGCCCAAAGTCAATGGTTTGTAAAACCATACAAACACAGAATTCTGAAGATAGGATTACATCCTCTTCTTTCTGCTTATTTATAAAGAACCGATAGAATGCGATCTGGACAACAGTTACTTACTTTGTCAGTTTATGTAAGCATACCATATCAGCGGTTTTTAGCTTGTGATTTGGTGATTTGGTGATTGTTTCAGCACTGTCAATGACCTGTATGTCAGCTAACACAGTTAAATCAGAAATTAGCATGCAGCCCCCTAAAATGCCAGCCACGTGGACTCTTTGCACAAGAGAGATATAATGGGACCCACATGACACTCCCATTACACAATGAAACATGTGACATTAACTAAAAACAGGAACACATCAGCAAATATGCCTGAGGAAGTTTATGGTATTTAACTCCTAAACATTAATTTTATTGTGGTGTATGAGGAACTAATTAACTGAGAGTTTCCTTTTTTATTGGAAGCGGAAATACTGTTCAGAAAACTGATGAAGAGTAAACACAGCATATTTTAAGTTTATTAAGCTTGGCTCATCGACTTCTATTTATTTAAGCTAATCTCATAAAGCAATTAAATATCTCAATCAGTAACTTTATATGGCTATTTTATTTAGCACATTTCTGAAAGCTTAATCAATGTGTTATAATGCAAAATGAGTATGTGAATATAATTCTAGTTTCATAGAGCCAAAAGAGTGACTAAATATATTTTTTAAAATTATATGATCTTTCCCAAGATGAGCTCTGATAATGGAAAATGATAATTTAAAAAGTTTAAAACTTGATGATTATAATGAAAACAATTTAAGTCATATTTTCGTAAGATAAATATTTCCATTAGCATTGTATTCTTTTTCTCTGAACAATTTTATTTTCCTCACTAAGAAGAACCTTCATTCAGGTGTGTACAATAAATATGAACCAAGATAGGATATAAAATAGGACAGGATATAAAGATAAGACAGGATAGAAAATTCTTAATTTCTGGGTGTGTTTTGCTGGTATTATACTGAGTATTTATCTTTAACAGGGAGCCTAATACAAACAGACACAGTACAAGGCACTGTATCATATGAAATACTTTTTAATCTCTGTAACCAATCAGTAGAAATAGGTGCTACTTGATCATTTTATAGATGAAGAAACTGATGATGAGTAACTTGCACAAAGATAATCAAAGTAACTACCAATTTTTAGTTGTCTACTTGAGATAGGGTTAATTAATCAAACAAACAACTGAATGCCCACGATTAAACAAACAAAGGAGTCAATTGATATAGACAGATGAACTGATTGCTTATCAATATAATATTGCACACAGCACTGTAAGTGCAAGGTAAAGTTTGTTATAATAGTCTGTAGATCGGAATATGATCAAACAATAATCTTCAAGCCCCAAAAGTCATAATAATTTCTAAAATTATTACATATATTTGACTATAGCAAAAATTTAACATGAATTCTAGTACAATTAGTGATTCAATAATTTTCATGGCACCCCCAGGACCAAAGAAATAATGCCAACTTGCTCCATTTTAGTAATTTTTCAGGTCCAAACAACTAAGATAGTTTATGTGGTATCTGAGAGGTATCTCTGTAGTTTTCTTGAAATTTAAAAATATCCTTTAAAGCATATCATAGACAATTTTTAAATATCCATACAGGATATTTTGAAATCCATTACAGTGTACTGGTACCTTAGCACAAAATCTGGGAACTGTAGCTTTAGGCCCTGTAGCTACATGATAGTTTAGGGGTTAAACTATCAAGTTAACTACTTTACAGCTGTTTTATTCTGTATAGAGAAAAATGGGTTCTTTTATTATATTTTGCCTTTCTACAGCATTTTTTTATTTCTATATAAGAAGTCTTCCCTGTCAAAAATTTCTAACACATCTATTACAATTATATGCTTAGAAATGTTACACCTAAACAGAAAGGAAAGAGACAGAGGACTGTATTCCTAGTGCAAAAGAGAAGCACCAACTTGTCTGATTTCTGCTGTAAAGTAGGCACCCTCAAATAGGACCAGTTAACTTGACAGTGGGGAGCCAGTGAAACTCTGCTGTGGAAGGAGAATTGGAAGTGAGAGTCACGGAATTTGTATTGACCAAAGGTATGACTTTCAACCACCTCATCTCAAAAATCTCTTTCAAGCCTATAATGTTGGACTAAAACCAAAATACACATTCAAAATTATTTTCGGTTTTAGTAGAACTTTTTTCCTATGTTAAGGAAACACATAAGTGGTGTCTTCTTATCCACATAAAACCACCGTGCAGGTGTCAAGGGCGTTTACATTTCATTTCAAAAATATCTACCTGACATGAGCTTCACAGTGCACAGGTTGAAGTCTTTGGGAAAGATATGAGGGTTTCACTTAGATTTTTCCAGCAGAGGCAAATAGACTATGTTCCTTGAATTTTTCTGCCATTCAAAGTATACTTCCACTGATTCGTTCGTACACCCGTTTATTTTATAATTCAGAATAGAAGCTTTAGTTACTTGGTTTTTCAAGTTTATTTCAAGGTCTATAGTAACCATTTCCTTATTACAATAAACTAATAATGCCCACAAATAATAAAATTTTAAGTTGGAATTTGGAATAGAGTAATATAAAATCTGGAGTGTTTTGAAAACAACTTGAAGGTTTTCATAAAAATGACAAATTAAAAATACATATAATTTAATTAAAGTCTCTCCCTGAATAAACTGGTTTCTGAACTGAGGTGACTGATCAAACTAGTGGCTTCCATGTTTATTCTCAGGTTGTTTTTTGGTATCTCAGAAGCATTCAGTTTAATAATATACCATTATTTTTACATCCCCCTCAAAAGTCTGGAGTTTTTGGTTTTAAGAAATAAGCAGGAAAAGTAATAACTAGATACAGATCCATGAAAAAAATGTGGTTTCATTAATGGCAGATGTCAAACAGAATCTGAGATTCTAAAAGCATATAAATATTTGTAAATTTATCTATATATTCATGCATAGAAACATACTATTAACATTATTGCTTCTTTTTTATCTTGTCTCTGGCTATACTACAATTAATTTATTCCTTTATTGCTAATGACACACATTCTAGAGATTAAGACAGTCTAAAATCCACTATGTTCTTTAGGTAGGTCTTCCATTCCCTACCATATTTCTACCATTGTATTTCTTAAAGAGAAACTTTATTTCTAGTTAAAAGTTCAGAAAAAAAGAGGTAGTGTCTCAATCTAAGATGGTTAGACTTCCTAACTTGTGTTTTTATTTTCTCCCTGTTGAGAGTACTCTAACTTCTTTGCCAAGTTCTAACAATTTTAATTTTATTTATTTTCTCAAGACACGTAGCCTAAACAGGAAAACTTACCTCTGTTTTCTATGAATGAATTGCTGAAAAAGCATTTCAGATACCAATAAATAAGATTTATTTTCAAATTTACTTGACATGCAAATCAAATGTCAAGTAATCAAATGGGCTCATCATTTCCATTGAGAAATAGGTAACATTACTAAATTAAAACAATTGACAACTGGAGAAGTCAGAGATAGTTGACAAGAAGCGAAGAGATGGCAAATTTGTTTCTTTCCCTGCTTCTATTCCTCTCCTGCAAAATGATTACAGAGGCAATAGTCTGGAAGGTTTACCATTTCCACTAGCTCTTTATTCAAACTGACGCAACCTGCCAGAGTGTCAACGAGGGATGCACTTTCGATGCCACCTGTGGTGGCTGGTTCCTTCTCAGAATTCCAGAGTTTGGCATGATGCAGGATTAAGCTGACCAGCAGCTGAAGAGGCTTTATTCTATTTTATTCCCAAGGTCACAAAATAAGTGGTATTGTTTGTAACTTTTACCACTGAAGATATGACAATCTATATTAGCAATTTTCAAGAGGGAGGTATTTGTCCACACCAATTACAGTTACCCTGAACAAATAACCTCTGCTGATGGAGGTGAGGCAGGGTGCATCTAACCTTCTCCAGGCCAAAAGCCATGCTATATGCTCACATACCGCATTGTTCACTCTTCAGCACAGTACTTGCTATCGGGGCTTCTTTCTACTATTGCTTAAAATATTTCTTTTAGGGAAATAGAACTATTCTATATGTATATATTGCAGGTACAGTCTGAGGCGACTGATGTTTTTTCTTCCCTTTTTCACTTTAGTATGTAAGGTTGCATGTGAATAGTAATTCCTTAGGAAAATGGAAATAAAACAAAAAGTCTTTTGCCATTAAAAAGTTTACTTTTACAATGCAACTTAAAATTCTATTCTTAGAATTTAAAGTATTTAGACTATATAATCCTTAATAGTAATTTTTAAAATATGGTGCTATGGAAATCAACCAAAAAAGACAAGATGATGTAGCAAATAAAATGAAATGTATTAAATGAACTATGGATACAAAGTGAGAACACCATTTTAAAACATAAGAAACCAAAGTTAGGACAGAGAGGAGCAAAAATAGTGTAAAAACTAAAAAAGAAACAAAACTTGTTCCCTACAAGTAGACTTTTTTTATAGTCCTGAATTCAGCTCACTTTTACCTGGGCTCTATAGTTGCAGTCTGCTCATGTCAAAGGCTTTGTATTTTTAAAAAATTATGTACAATTTCTTCAATATTATATAGAGAAAGTTTCAAAGACTAGAAAGAAGTGTAAAATTTCAAAACATCTTTTATCAGGAAACTGAAACTGATTTCTCACAATGTTGGATATAGCTCCTTACATGCAGTAGGAACTGAAGCATGGCAGGACGCTAATGGGTAGTGTATTAGCATACAAATGAACGAAAATCCATTGAAATTTACAAAATAACATTCTACATGAATATCTAAAATGATAATATTTTACTATTTTTTCCAGTGGTGTTCTGCTTTTATCAATGAGAATATTTCAAGAGACTTACTTTTTCTATATTCGTTCTGGCAGTGGTAACGAGGTTTTGGAAGGTATGCAACATAGCAGTCTAGTCCCTCTTTGACATCTGAGTTACTATTTTTATCTAACAGATTATACTTGGCACTTTGGCCATTTAGGTATTAGAAAATGAAGTAACGGATTGCTTTCAAGAGTCACAATGTACAATTTCAACTTGGGTAAAAGTAAAAGTCACAAATCATGGGACTGTAACGTTAATGAGAGATGTTGATGGCCATCATGACACAACCTATCACCTAGTGCAAAAGAAGCCCTTGTATATTGATGACAACGAGCGATTATTTATTCATTCACTCAATAAACAGCTATACCAAAAATTTAGATATAACAATGAATAAGACAGAATCAGAATCTGCCTTCATAAGGTTTACAATTAAAGCAAAAGAGAAAATACAGAAGATCCAAAGGACGCAAGAAACAGGGAAACTAGGTCAGGCTAGCTGTCCCTGGTCTCAGCCGGAGGAGGTTCAGAGTGCCAAGGAAGACAAGCACTGACCAGGCAAGTCCAGAATCAAGAAAGAACAGGTGTTATCCAAGCATGAAAGAAGATGAGTGAGAAATTTGGCTGTTAACATAGGGATGGAACTTTGGGTTTATCTTAAAGAGCAATGGACAGTTATTGAAAAGCATGTGTCTATCCTATCTATGCAAGAATACATGCATGTCAATATTATATTCATATTTTTTAAATAAATGGAGATAGAAGTTATGTAACTGAATTATAAACAGCAACTATTGGCTTTAGATGCATAGAAATAATCTAAGCACTTTTAAATACCAAAATAAAAAAAAAACACCTCTTCTGCACTTTCTGTGTATTTCCTCTTTAAAATAAAAATGTTATATGGGTGATCTCATTTCGTCATGTGGCAGTAACATGAAATTGCCCTAATTTAAAGCCACGCCCGCCACTAATTCTCAAATGAACAAGCAGCGATACTTACTGCATCCAGCCTTATAGCTGAAGCCTGGAGGAAGGAGGAATCCTTGCTGGGCAGCTGCGGCCAATGTCCGCTGGTCAGGAGGAAACACCGGAATCATTAATGGCGGCAACTGACCTTGAACCTGCTGAATGGAATAGAGTGAATCAAAGAGAGGAAGTTCTGATGCTCCATGCTTCCCGCCCTCCTTGCTTTACTCTATACAGTGAAATCATTTATTCAACTCAATATACTGGCATATAAGCTTGCCAGCATACTAGGCTTGAGGCCATGCCTTGGGACCAACTCAGATAGAAGAATTAAGAGAATTTTATAGTTGAAAGGTCTTACTACGTTCACCCTCTAAGCTGAAGAACAACTTCCCTACATATTTTTGACCATGACAAAAGCATCACTATCTTACACTATAAGCCTTTTTGTATTTCATTAATGTGGTTAAAAAATTACCCTTCGTATTGAACCAAAGTTCTCCATCTGTAAATCCCACCTGCTGGATTAATTCTACCCTCTAAAATACAACACATTAAGTTGGTATTGTTTTTTATATGATCAGTTATTTGAAGACAGTTTTCACACTCACACAAAACAGTAAAAGTTTAAAATTCTTGAATAGAGCTAGAAGAGCGTGTAGGTCTGACTTTCCCTTCTCTTTACAGGAGAGTGACTGGAGCCAAAGGAGATTAACCTATCTAAGGCCATGGGACAAGAGTGTCAAAGCTAAGTCTAGAAAGGAACCCTATGAATCCTACTCTGTACTATACTTTTGTCTTCATCTGTCTTTTGCAAAGCAATTGAACAATTCCCCAAACCACATGGTGTCTGTTTTGGTTGTGATCTTTGGAATACATTTTAACTTGTCAGCATCATTCTCAGAGAACAGGGTTTACATCAGTAAATGATCCAGCACAACAGAATCACTATCTTCTTTGAACTCAACAAGAATTTCCGGAATAATAGCCTAATGCAATATTTTCTGCAGTTATGTAGACACTGTCATTAACTAAAATATCTAGGATTTTTTTCCCCAAGTTAAATAAGATCTTTTTTATGAACATGACTATTGGTTTGTCACTGAATATACAAATGAGGATTAAGGATGACACCAAAAATCATATATCTGACACTTTATTGTACTCCCTTAGCACTCTTTGCATTCATTCAGTTATTTTGTAAAGTATTTTATAAATCTTACAATGTAGTAGAAACTTAGTACACAGTAAGGATATAATGGTGAACAAGAAAATCAAGATCCTATTTATGTCCACAGAGTTTAAGTTATACTGGGAATAATGGTAAACAATAAACAAATACACAAATATAATCACAAATTCAGTCACTAACCCTAACCATGTATCTCTTGACTTGTTCTCCCTTTCTCCCAGAGGATACTCTTAGAGCACGCTCATTTCTTACTTTAAAAGCCTTTCACAGTAAACCTTAGAGCTAATTCTGAGATTTTGTTTGGACAGTGCATGTAGGGTGGAGGGTAGTGATGTGAGGTAGAGAGGGAAGGGAAAGAGGGAGGAAGGACAGGGACGGGGAGAGGAATAGAGACAGAGCCAGAGGAAGAGGAGCACCCTATGAATGAGGACTTGTGTCAGCGATGATTCCAAATTGGAAAGTATTTCTTTTAGCCAAAAAGATGTTAAACTTCTCATTCGTCCACCAGAGTGAAACCAAAAGGGAATCACAATAACTAGGGAAATGAGTATGTTAAGTTTAGAGTTGAAGATTTGGGGCCTCCGTGGTGGCGCAGCGGTTAAGCGTTGCGCTATGGCGCTGTCGGCAGCAGCAACACGAGTTCGACGCCCAGCCAGGGAGATTCCCACACAGTGTTGCAGACCTCTCCTGCCTCGCCCGCTGCTCCCCTCAGCAGTGTGCTTCAGTCGATCTGCCTGTTCTGCTCCCCACTCTGTCTCTGGTGAACCCTCTCGCCACCCCATGCCTCTGACCTGTACCCCAGCTTGTTTGCATGAATAAATCTTTAAAAAAAAATAGAGTTGAAGATTTGTATCACTATAGTCAGAACTTTGGGAGCATACTGGAGGAAAAATAAACCTTACAATTAAGATTCAAAAGTTAGAGATGATGTATTGAGCAAGTGCGTGGAAATAAGTGGCCTAAAACAAGAAGTAGACACCCCAAAGTAAAACAGTATGGCGTCCATTTCAGTGCAAGAAGAGGATGCAGACCAGAATAACAAGCAAAGAAACAAAAATCATACTAGTCACACTGGTTAAGGGTTATCAGCAGTTACTGCAAGTTAGTTACTGTATTATATATAGTACATCTCCTCCTTTCTAATAAAACTTTGGTGATAAGATATACCATGAGGTTATTAAGAACATTTTGGAGTAGAGAAGAAAACTTCGGATTAAAGAACTTCTAGAAATGCAGAAACAACAGCTTCTTGTTTTAGTGCACTAGCTCTCAAACCTGAATGCATATCAGAATCACTGGCAAGCTGTGACAACTTTTCAAATCCCAATTTAAATCCCAGACTAGTTAAATCCAAATCAACTGGAGGGATCCCCAGCTGCCAATTCTCTCTAAAGGTCCTCTGCGGACTTCAATGTGCATCTAAGTGTGAGAAGCACTGTTCAGAAGAGTGCTTTCAGTCACTACCACCCTTATTTTTCGTCTTCCTTCTGTTTTGTCTTGAGTCACAAAGCACCTTCAGAACTGGAAGGAGTGGGAAGGAAGACTCTAACTCACTAGCGCAGGTTTTAGCGCCAGAGAATGAAACCAGGTATTAAGCTATGTTCCTACTACAATTCCTTCTAAATGAGTCTTGTGTCTGTATTTTCTATGCCCCTCTTGTGAAAACATTTTAATGGCTTGTTGATACTTAGAAGATAATGGCTATATTCATCAGCAGTATTCAAGATTCTTCACAATTTGTCCCAGTCCACTTTTCCATACATTTCTGTTGTCTTCCTTGAGACATCTTACACTCTTGCTTCAATAGGTAATGAGAATCCCTTATATACTCACTGTTTTCCATGCTTGAGTGCATTTAAATGTATTTTTTCCTCTTTTGAGTGATTTCTGTTTTCCTTTTCTTTCTGGGAACATTCTTCTTAGTTTTCAAAGGCGTTGAGGCACACCTAATGCCTTTGCCTGTGAGCATTGCTTTCTTACAGTGCCAACTTTCAGGGAGAAGAAACTCTTACTTCTAACTTCATACAGCTAATACGACACTGTATTGATTAACAGTCACCTGTATAACTGAAGTCTCACTGATGACCTATGAGTTTATTTAGGCAAGGGGCTGTGACATTTATTTTTATAGCTCTAGAACCTAGAACAGAAGTTGCTACCATGATAAGCACTGACAATCTATAAGTAAAAAAGAAGAAATGACACAGTCCCATCTTTCTACCACACCTTTTGTGACTACTCCAAATGTCCACAAAAGACACCTGTGGACCACAAAGTTACTTAGTAACCAGGAAGGAATCCAATTTCACCAGAGAAAAATGGTAACATAAAACACAAACTGCTTTGTGATCTTATTCTTAAGCTTCAGGTATGATATATTGCTGTCTTTTTGAATCACGTATGCATGAAGAAATGAAAAAGCAATCCAGAAATATTAGAAATTTATTTTGTATTTTTATAATGGACAGCTATGCCTGTTCATTATATCCTAGTATTACGGTGTTTTAATTATTAGAGTTTTGCAATTTGTATAAGAATAGGTAAAGTTAAGTACTCTGTAATTGCTATTTTAGTTATTTACTAGGTTGTTTTACATTTAATTTTCCACATTAATTTTAGGATATGGAATTTCTATCTAAATGCAATAACCTGAGGGCATGATGGCTTAGAGAAGGATTATCTTTCAAAGTTATATCTTACTTACTTTATATCATTCTTATAGTTTTCCTGGTTATTTTATTTTTTAAAGATTTATTTATTTATGCATGCAAGCTGGGGTACAGGCCAGAGGCACCGGGCGGCAAGAGGGTTCAACAGAGACAGAGTGGGGAGCAGAACAGGCAGATCAATGGAAATACACTGCTGAGGGGAGCAGCGGGTGAGGCAGGAGAGGTCTGCCACGCTATGTGGGAATCTCCCCAGCCGGGCGTGGAACCCGCATCGCTGCTGCCAACAGCTCTACAGCGCAGCGCTTAACTGCTGTGCCACCAAGGAGGCCTCTGGTAATTTTATTTTTAAGGTTTAAAAATATATTTTTATTATGATTGTAAAGGAATGATTTCTTGTTATATTGTCTAATAGGTTGTTATGTGTACCTATGGTTATCTACTTATGTGTGGCAGTACTTATCCAAGAAATTCATTTATATGCTAAACATTTATAATAATGTCTCAGTAAAAACTTTAGTATCTTATAAAGTATATTGCATCAATGTTCAGGTAAAGAAATA
Source organism: Scalopus aquaticus (assembly GCA_004024925.1). Classification (NCBI taxonomy): domain Eukaryota; kingdom Metazoa; phylum Chordata; class Mammalia; order Eulipotyphla; family Talpidae; genus Scalopus; species Scalopus aquaticus. Next base: position 86,611 of record PVIJ01005825.1, on the reverse strand, counting down.
AAGTACATTGCAGTGAATTCTGGAACTTTTAAAAATCGGTATATTCCAAACTTTTGCCTTTATAATCACTGAGATACATTTTGCATGAGTATTATACTTTGTTCTAGAATCTACATTTTCTAAGGTCCACATGTATAGAATAACACAGATTTTAAGTTTTTAGAACGTATCTTAGGGCACAACAAGGTTACTGTGCTGAAAAGGAAGACTTAGCTTGGTTATACAAGATCCCACACTTAGGTAAGAGCAGAATAAGCACTGGAATCACATATTCTACTGTTAACCTAGTACTCTTTCTTTTACACAGCAGGAAAAGGAAGGTGGGTTCAGGAGATGCCAGGGTAAGAGAGGAAATAAAATGAAAATTAAGCATTTCATTCTCCCAGTGATGGGTTTTCTTTAAAGTATAAGCACAGTATCCGAATAGACAATAAAATAAATATAATCCGAAATGTGTGGTTAATCCATGTATGCAACTAGCAACACACTTTAAAGATTTATTTTTATTTATTTATGCATACAAGAACTGGGGTGTAGGCCAGAGGTATGCGGTGGGGTGGGGGTGAGAGGATCCACCAGAGACAGAGTGGGAACAGCAGGCAAGACAGGAGAGGTCTGCTGTGCCACATGGGTTAGCTCCCTGCCTGTGGATCCAACTAATGCTGCAGTGGCTGCGGATAGCTTGATGGTGATGACACTTAACCCTCTGCACCACTAGGGAGGCCTTGGCAAAACACTTTAAAATATAGTTTACAGTGACTACTTGCAGAATCTATATCTACAAATTTATCTACTCACTACAACTTACTTGTGCATCAAAGTCAATGCTAATAGCACTTGTGCAGCCATTTGCAGACCCAAGCAAAGTGGTGAGAAATATTGATGGTGGTTTCAATTTTTAAAATGGATAATGAATACATAATTAATATTAATAACATGTCTAAACAAAAGCACACATAAAGCAAGATTATGCACTGATTGATTGATGGCAACAGTATGACCAGAGGTTCACAGCAATGTAACTGAAATTTTACAAGAAGCAAATATTCCATATTTGCTAATTCAGTATTTGTGGTACTTGGGAGAACATGACGAGCGCAAGTAATGAGTACCAACTGAATTACAGCCACTTCTAAATTAATTTTCAGTCCACTGCTGTTGAAATCTATCCATTTTTGGGGATAAAAGAACATAGTAGCATCAAAACAGTATAATTTCTCTGGACAAATTCTAAAATGACTATAATTTGTTATAGGATTACTAATTTGTTCTTATACATTTGCCAATTTTGAATATTTCCAAATCCTGTTCACCATTAATTTTATTTATTTTCTTTCACTTAGTGCATGAAATTCCCTTTAAATTCCTCATTAAGGTTTAAAATGTATGACATTCATAATTAAATTTCAATTAAATATTTTTTGTCAGAAAATTTAGTCCTTTTAGCAAAGGGGAGGGTGTTACAAGCTAGAATAACGCATAATAAATTTAAGTGACTACTACCTATATTTTTTAAACTTTAAGATGAAATATTGTGTTATCATCTTTTTAATCTATCACATAGATACTGCATAATCATGCCCACTGACATTATATATATTCAACACCAAATAACCATGCATCACACTTTAAAAATGACACATAAATGTTCATCAATTATTCACTGTTAAATAGTTTACATTTTTTATATTCTACTGAGATACTCTTCAGTGATTCCCTGAAACTAGTATACCGAGTAGATGTTTGAGATTATTAATTTGTTTTCTAGTCCCTTGAGTGTATTTATTAGCTTATTCATTCAGTCAATATTTGTGCTGAACAGAATATGTACTTTTTTGGTAACTAGAGATTCAAAGATAAATTCACATATAATGTCTGCTCCCCAGGAATTCTGAGTCTCGTTGGACAAATGAATAGATAACTATAATAAACTGTCATTAATTCGACATAGGAACCTATGGGGGTACTACAGAAGCGCAGACGAGAGACTCCTAACACAGTCAGGAGAAGTGAAGGCAGGCCCCATGGAGGTAGGCAGAGTGGTTAGAAGGTCTAATTGGACAGGCAGGTGTTAGCCACAGGCAAAGAAGTTGAAGTATGAAAAAAGATACCCAAGCAGAGGGGGAGACATAAGCTAAACAAGAGGGCCAAAACATAATTTTGTGAGGTGAATGCCACCAGCAGTCTAGAAGAGCAAAAACATAAGAGCGATCCAGTGCCGTGAGGTCTGCTTGAATCAGTCTGCATATAAGAGTAAAAGACCTGAACTTCAAAATTAAGGGCAAGTATAGAGGCAGATAAAAGAAACAGAAGGTTAAAACAGCCAACGAGGTAACAGATCATGAGGTACTCATCAGTAATAGGAGGAATATGAATAAAAATAAAAAAATCAGGGCCTCCCTGGTGGTGCAGCAGTTAAGTGCTGCACTGTGGAGCTGTGGGCAGCAACAGCAGCGAAGCAAGTTCGACTCCTGGCCGGAGAGATCATGGCGTGGCAGACCTCTCCTGCCTCACCTGCTGCTCCCCTCAGCAGTGTATTTCCGTCCATCTGCCTGTGCTGCTCCCCACTCTGTCTCTGGTGAACCCTCTCGCTGCCCCACGCCTCTGGCCTGTACCCCAGCTTGTACGCATAAATAAATAAATCTTTAAAAAAAAAAGGGGGGGGCTCCCTGGTGGCTCACTGGTTAAGTGCTGTGCTGTGGAGCTGTACGCAGCAGCGACACGCGAGTTCGATGCCCGGTGGGGAGATTCCCACATGGCGTGGCAGACCTCTCCTGCCTCGCCTGTTGCTCCCCTCAGCAGTGTATTTCTGTCCATCTGCCTGTTCTGCTCCCCACTCTGTCTCCGGTGAACCCTCTCGCCACCCTATGCTCTAGCCTGTACCCCAGCTTGTATGCAAAAATAGTAAAATAAATCTTAAAAAATTTTTTTTTAATTTAAAAAAAATTAAAAATCAAAAAATATTTACCAAAAAAAGGAGAAACAGGAAATGTTGATGGGGAGACTATAAATGTGTGAGTATATTAAAATTTCTGTACCTTAAACATATATCTATATGTAACATTTATATATATATATATATATATATATATATGCTCTAGCAGGACTCAGAGATAAAGATAAGGACACAGAATAAAAGGTAACTCTCCGGTGTCTAGTTTAGGTTACATCTATAGCGGTATAAAACAACCAAAAAATGAAAAAAAGACAGAGGGATAACAACAATTTTCAAATGAGATGATGAGTATAGTTTGGGAAATGGTATGTCTGAGGTACTGAAATGATGTTTCACGGGAGCTAACTCGCTAGCAGATGGATATTCCGCTCTGAGGCCAGGGAAGAGCCCTTGCGAGGGTGTCGTTGGGGAGTCGCTCACTGATGAAAGTCATTCAGACAATAAGGTCTGAAGGATAAAGAGAGAAGCAACTTAATATCATCTGGTTACAATAACAATTCAATGGAGGACAGAGGAAGAGGAGCCTATGAACAGACAAAGGAGGATAAAGAAAATAAGAATTCCAAGACTGAGGTAGTGTCGGCACTGCAAACTATAACCAAGAGTATTTTAGAGAAAGAAAAGAATATCTCCTGGGGTCATGGATTAGAAGACAGTGATGGATCTAACAGCAATTGCATGAGAACACAGGATGGAAATCATCTTTCAAAAAGAAAGTTGAGGACTGAATGACAGGCAAGAAAGAGAACATAGTAAAGGCAAATAGAAATCAAGAAATTTTAAATATGGGAAAAAGAGAGAAATTCACCAGTGGACCAAAATTCCAGAGGAGTCTGAAAGTCAAGGCAAAGGTATAGGAATTCGTTTGAAATGGAACTGATATCTCACTCTGATTCCCAAGGAATGAATTGCTGTAGATGGATATTAGGAAGACTTGTTTTCTGAGGAGGAAAGGGAGACAGTATGGCAACTCTGGCCTGGTGGTAACTTTTTCTCAGTGATGAAGACAAGGTTGTATCTTGAAAATGAGAGTTTGGTACTGAGGAGTGGAATTTAGCAACATTAAGTACAGTTTGTAAGAAATGAAAAAGACCATGAACAATCAAAAAGAATGAGAGAAAATGCTAATACCTTTTAGAAACTGCCTGAATTATGATGCTGTCAGTCTTCCCTGTTTTGTGACTTTTTTTCAGAGTGTGAGGCCACTATGGTTGAGGATCAAAGAAAATGAATTTCACATTCCAGCTGGGGAAGGGGGTGGGAAGAGGGGACTGGGCACGGAAGGTTTAAGAGAATGTCACTGTGGCTTTTGGGCAACAGTGGGCTTTCAGTTTTTCTCCAGGAGGAGAGGCCAGGAAGGCTGGACCAAACTGGGGGGAAGACAGGACTCAAAAGAACTGGAGCAGCTTCCTGATACCAAGGAGCAGTGTGAGATCACAGAAAACATAAGGAGGCGATGTGTTTAAACTACATACAAACATGTTAAAATGAAAGGTGACAAGATGATTTAAGTCGGCACAATTACACATAAACTGTAAAATATAAAACTTTTGAAACGTTCCTCAAGAGTTCAGTCGATTGAGAGCTGTAGTGTTTAAGCAGCATCTTCCTGAGGGATCAGTTCACCTACAACTGGAACTCAGTTACCTTTGGGGGTAACTTAGTGGCTGTTTGGAAGCACACAGCAATTCTGCACAGCAGTTTCTGAGAAAATGAAAAATATAATATTCAAATGAGATTACAAGAGGGGTTTAGGTAGGCAGGATATAATTACCCCAATGGAGTAACCAGGATAACAGAGCTGGCTTTCCACCGCGAGCAAGAAGCGGCGTGGGATCTTCAATGACCACTAAGAGTGCGTAATTTTTCATTTCATAGAACATAGTCAATTTGTCACTTCATCCTACCCAAAGCAATGGTCTTTAGGAAAACAACAACAACAACAAACACTAAAAATTAAGAATAAAGGCGTCACTTTATCTTCCAATTAATCTACCAGGAAGACTAAAGAAAATCTCACCGGGAGACGGAGGAACACAGAAACACTGCTAACATTGCAACCCCGCCTTCTCACTTCCCAACAGTCACACTGGAGTTGTATCACCTCTAATTTCATTTGATTCAAGACAAAGACAAAGTAGCCATATTCTTGTAGAACAAAAATGAACAGCCATGTGGATTTTCTACATAGTACTCTTCTTCGGCAAAAAGCCACAGAACTTTTTTTAAAAATCGTTTCCAAGGATGAAAGTGACTTTGCCAAGCAAAGTGGCTTCAAAACAGGCCTCAAAAATACTAATAGAAAGACAGATGGTTCTACTAGGAGCTTGGCTGCCAAAATGGGGGAAAAAAAAAAGTAGGAAAAAAGAGTGATGCTATTGAAGCTGACTGCAAAGTTATCTGATGACTACAAATACTTTTGTCCCATTGCAAGTGCTAACTCTGCCTCCAGGGCTGATACAGCCAAAATACGAACTTCCCCACATCCGATCCCCTGTACTCCCACCCTCCTAAATAAAACCTGCCAGTGCCAAGCCCCACAAAGCAGCACAAGCATGCACTTGATTCTGACTGACTGTTGTGCAGAAACAAAATATTGCATTGAAGAACTCCTATTTAGGAACAGACCCACAAGGAAAATTGCTTTTCTTTTCAAAACTGCCTGTCACATTTTCTTTTTCTAATTCCCCTTTTCCTTCTCCTCCTGTCACCAAAGGGCCCCTGGGCCCTATGAGTTTAGATGATACAAACTCAATTTGTATAAAGAAAGCAAGATGCAGCACCACAGAGAGGTAGAGACAGTTTGCAAGCATAGAGAAATAATCCAGTCAAGACACAGTGCAATTTTCTTTCCAAACTACTACAACAATAATACCTCCACTTTATTTCCTTTAGGGCAACTGTCATTTCTTTTTAACCAGATTGCTGCTAGATATAATAGAAACTGAAATATTAGACGGCCACTGACTCTTCCTTTCAATGGCTCATTTCACTATTGCATTTTTACTTTTGCATGATGTGTTTATTGTTGGCATTGTTACTAGGATACAACCACTTTCAAAAGCTGTAGAATTAAGACCTTTGTCACTTTCTTAATACTATGCAGGTTTGAGTTAAATATTCTTCTTGTCTAGTAGTGCCCTTTGTTTATTTTCAAAACTGAAGCATTACATTCTTATACAGCACCATTCTTATATATATTAAACTCCTGTCAACCAAAATGATGGTATTTATCATAAATACAATGCATGCTTAAACAAAGTATCTTTGCTGACTTCAGGAAAATTCTCTATTTTAAAAGTTGATAATAACAGAAACAAGGGTGGCAAAAATATGTTGTCAATTAAGCAATTGTGAAAGAGTATAGGAAAAACAGCTATTTGCCAAGGAAACTACTGAGAGAAAGAATTTTTAAAGACAGTGGTTAATATATCTCAAACAATGCATTAGTTAAGATGAGGTTATCATGTTTTTTAAAAGTGAATTTTTTTCATAACTTAGTAATTGCTACTTGACAAAACCAAATTATTTATAATTCAACTCCTATTTGTTTCCTCAGATACATTTAACTATTGTATTAATCACAGTTTTTAAAAACAAAACAGTTCATAGGCATATCCATGTTTTCAGTAAACATGAACAGAATTGAGCTTTATAAGTACTAAAACAATTTTGTTTTACATCTTACATTATTATGTCCACTGTCATTTTTATGCAAATGAAAGACAACATAAAATATAATGGTCAACATGAAATACAACATATTTTTTCAATTGTATTTCTCAGGAGCCCATGATTAGAAAGCTTAATAAAAATCCACTATTGTTGACTCATGATGTTTTCTCATCAACGTAATAGATTGTTTTCCTCATAGCCCATAAATCTTAGTTAATACAAGTTCTTTAAAATACTCTACCTCAAAAAACGATCTCTGGTGGGGAAGGTTAAATTGGAAGTGACTGCTAACAGGACAGGGTTTCTTTCTGGAGTGATGGAAATGTTCCGGAATTTGGGAGTAGTGATGGTTACAAAACACTGTGAATGCAGTAAAAATCACTGAATTATACACTTTGAAAGGGTAAAGTTTATGGTATGAGAGTTAGAGATTAATTAAAAAAACAACCAAAGAAGAAACTAATAAATAAATATAAAAAGCTTACCTCAAACATGTATATGACTACACTATTATAAGTACTTGCATGGATATTTGTTCATTTACAATTTTATCCAGCATCTTAAAGATCAGTGGACTAGGTGTCGTCATTTACAATTTTATTAATGAGTAAAAGTGACAGGAAATCAAACAGTGGAGACTTACACAACAGAACATCATACACCATGGCATAGAATAGGAGAAGAACACGTGACACAGAAATTACTCTCCTGTGTTAACTGTATGATAGACTTATTTATCCTAAAGACATTAAATCTTAAATTTATGTTGCCTATTTAATAGAATATAAAATAGGGAAACATTCTTTGATATTTGACTGAGAGACTGAAAATAAAATGTGAATTTTTCAATCTGCTCTTCACTAAAAGTATTTAATAGTAACATTCACTTTAAAGTTTCCTGAAATCAATACCAATTACTTTGACCTGTATTAGTTTATTTCTTGCTGAAATATTGAACCAATAATATTTACTCTATGCAAAGAGCATAAGACTATAAAATCTTTTAACATTTCTATTTTTTGTCCATGTTAGTTTACACTTGCCCACTACATTTATGATTCTTTCTGGATGAGACACCTTTGTTCTTTGATGTTCTCTAATGTTCTCTGATGTTAAGCTGGAGACTAGGAGGTAGAGTAGAAAACTTCCCCTGTCTTAGTCTTAAGAACTACTTTTCCTCAAAACCCAGCTTAAGCATCATTGCCTTTATGAAGATGCCTAAAACTCTCTAAGCAATATACAATCATTCACTTACTGAGCTCCCGCTTTGTGCCAGAATGTCTAGGAACATTGCATTAACACAGACAAGGATATGAAAAAATGAAAGCAAGAGCAGAGGAAAAAATGCTGGGGTGTAGACTACAAGCCTAAATGTGGAATCAGTGGCACGCTGACATCAGAATATAGGCCTGGACTAAATGACACACTATACCTCTCAGTTATCTGGGAGAAAAGTGTTCCAGAAAAATGGAGAAAGGAGATGCTAAAAATCAAAGATGAGAGAGTACACATGGTGTGTTTAACAAAAAATGTTTCCTTTTCCAGTCTGTGCTCCATGTAACTGTCCCATTAGGTTGAAAGAACTTGTGTGGATCTCCACGGCTAAGGTTAGTCACACTATACTACAGCATCCAGCTCAATGTCTAGTACACAGGAGATGCTCAGTAGAACTGACCATGTAAAATATTATTCACTATTGGAAAAGTCTACTCATGTTTTAGTGTTAACTTTATCTAATAAGATTAACTAGTTTATTAAAGTACTCTTTTTAGGAATTCCCTCAGCTTTTTTTCATTTTCATTCAGGAGTCAAGATTTTCCCTCAAAGTAATACCCTGAAAGTGTGGCGATTATCTGGTGCCCTTTTCTTACCACCAACTCATTATTTCCCTCCGCTGTTAGCATTGATTATGCTCACAGTTAGGTTTTGTGCTCTTCCTAATTCCTCAGGAGATGAGAGAAATTAGAACTCTGATGTGTCCTTGCTTAAGTAAACCAGGAACTGAAGGTAGGTATTTTTTAATGGCAAAAGTTCAAATGCTTACATAAAAGAGACTGACAATAAGTTCAAGTGTGATACATCATGTGCCATTAAATACACTTGAAAATTTTGTCATCTCGGCTATCAGCAATAGAGAAATCAATATGACTTAAAAGTATGGAAACATATAAGAGAACACAGAACTTAATTTGTAGACATGATCATGACAGATGCTGAAAAAAAGTCTCTTAACTAAAAACTCAATAGCTGCATCCTTAAACTAGGTACATTATTCTCATTTTAAGAAAACATCACTAGACTGCATATATTTTTTGTGTTCAAATTCTTTGCAGCAGTTTTTAGCTAGCAGGTACCAGACTGGTGAAAAATGGTTGTGTATGGGGATTTGTAATCTGTAACAAGCAGAGTAGAGAGTCAGAAAAGACAAATGTTACATATGTGGGAAGTAACCCTGATGTCTGTGCTCCTGCAAATGAAAGCAAAAATAAAATTTCAAGTACCTCCCCAAATGCAACCACATCAGGGGCAAGACAGTGTCTAGTTACATCCCTCAGGATGTGAAAAATACATGCTCTCTCAGCACTCCTGGGTGCTACCTCGTGGTCTCTGCTGGGACTTGGTTCTCAGATGCTGGTTGAATTTCGCTACAGCTGAGGACTCTAGCAGTAAGCCACTCACTGAAAATAAAATGTGTGAATTTACCAGGAAGGGCATGGTGAATGTTTCTTATGATGAAAATTAACTGGATAATCCTTTCAGCAAGTATCATTGATAGAATAAAAAATTTTTGAGTCTTCTTATCAGAAAGGAATATTGTATAATATACTATGATACACACATTCTATAACAAAATTTTGTATATTTCTTGGAATAATCTAGGTAAGTATGTCTAATTTTACTAGTTGACTAAATTTACCTGATACTGCCGAGCAAAAAAGCATTATAACTTGTATACACATAATGACAATGTTTAAATGAGGATGAATCTGCAATACTATGGGTACTTTGCTAAATTCATAGACTACTTTCTTTTTTTACAAAAAAAGATTTATTTATTTATGCATACAAGAACTGGGGTGTAGGCCAGAGTTATGGGGAGAGAGAGGATTCACCAGAGACAGAGTGGGGGACAGAACAGGCAGACTGACTAAAATACACTGCTGAGGAAACAGCGGGCGAGACGGGAGAGGTCTGCTGGACACGTGGGAAGCTCCCTGGCCAAGGATCAAACTCGTGCTGCAGTGGCTGCGGATAGGTTCATAGTGCTGAGACTAAACCTGCTGCGCCATCAGGGAGGCCCAATGGTCATGATTGTTTCACTAAGTCTCTCATGATGCAATTTTTTATTCATTTTGAACTTAGCACAATTCTATTTTCACTCACCTAAATTCACAAAAACTTCTATCACCCCCATTTTACAAATGAAGAAACTAAGGCAGCATGAGATCAGATAGATATGAAGTAAAATAGCTGAAATTCAAATCTAGGTGAGCTACAAACTAGGCTTTTAACAAACAGGCTTTATAGTCACTTTATAAAGGACATAATACTTAAAAATAAGTCTAAACATGGTAAAATAAATCACGACTTGTATGAAAATTTTTGAAATGACAAAAACTGAGTGTTAGCTTGAAAATGATTATTTCAAATACAAAAAAAATTAGGTAGAGTGAAAACTATTAAATATTGGATATTTTAGAACCCTCTGCTGCCACAAATAAAGTAGATTCTTATTATATAACAGTCAACATACTTTATGATGCTGAAACTCAAAAGTTAGACTTGGGGGGAGAGGGCAAAAAAATAAAACCAGAAAGTAGGTGGGAAGGGTTTACCTTCATGGCAAATCTTGTGACAGCACCTGGAACCCAGAATGAAGTCTTGGGTCCCTTAAAAAGCTGCATTTCAGACTTCTGCACTAACCCAGAAGAATTAGTGAGGGAATATACTATTAGCAAAATATGAATTTAAGAAGAAAATAATGCAACTAAGACAACCCTTCCAGGATATTTCTATAACAACTATGAGAGAAAGCCACTGGTTTATAGTAATGATGATAATCAATATTTACTAACTGCCTACAATTGACCTGACATCTTCCCAAGTTCTTACAAAACTACAGTTAAAAAAAAAAGAATATATTTTAAAATTCCTCTTATTTCAAGTTTACATTCTATGACTAAGAAATGCTGATAAGGATGTAGCTCCTTTATTCAACCACAGACTCAATCCCCTTGGGTCCACGATTCAAATCAAACTTCCCATGTGATTAATGAAACCTTAAGCTACGAAAGTGAATATAGGTGGTCTCTTGTTTGTATTCCTTCTGGAAACTCCCAGAATAATCCATCCCAGTATATAAACTTCACCAATTTCTTACAGATTAAAGTCAGCTAAATGTAAAATCACAACAAAAATTAAACAAATGCATGAAGAAATGTCCAGCATATGTAAAAGCAGAATCAAGCAGCAACAAATATAGACACACAAAGGCATCAAAGTACTGGATTTTCAGAAGAACAATAGCATGCTTAAAATGTTTACTTACGTAAAAGACGGAGTTAAAATTAGTAGCAAATACAAAAACTATCAAATATGTTCAAAGAAGATTGTTTACATGATAGAACACAATTTTGAGAAATAAAAATAACTAAAATTTAAAATTCACAGGGTACATAAACAGCAAACTAGATACAAGTGATGAGAGAAATGTTAGTTGGATAAGAGATGGAAAGAAAGTAGCCAGATCTCAGTTCACAGAGGAAAGGAAATGGGAAATATGAGAGAGTGGTCAAGTATAATCAAGGCTAGGATGAGATGATCTGCAAATGCTTAGTCAAAACTGTAAGAGAGAATAAGAAAAAACAATAGAAGTTAATATTCTAAAAATTAGTTGTTGAGTTGTCTGAATTTGAAAGATACAGGTGCACAGATACAATGGGCAAAATATATAAATCAGAATAAATGAAAAGAAAATATAACTTAATACTCTGTAATTAAGCTGCAAAAAAAAGTAAAGGCTCAATATTAAGAGCAACCAGATAGAAGTCATTAACCAAGGAATGACAAAAAAAAAAGTAACTCTCAATTTCAAAGGGTTTTCCTAGTAAACTCTTTGAAGAATAAATGCAAAACAAAGCCTTTTTTCTCCTCAGTCTATCACAAATTCCTTCACTAAAGGACCTCTAAAGGATGTTTTTCAGAAAGAAAGGAAGGAACCTTAGAAAGAAGAATGAGAAAATTGGTGGACATAAGAGTAAATAAAAACTAACTTTGTTTAATAAACATGAAATCCAATATTTGAATTAAAAAAGGGATAAATACTACATGTAAAAACAGGTGAGAAATATATATTTCTCATGTAATGGAGTCACAAAATTATTTAATCAGTTAGAAGGAAGAATATATTGTTTGACAATTTTATACTCTCTTACTACAAGCACACATTAAAGTTTCAAATGTAACCACTAAGAAAATAGGAAGACAATGCCCAAACTAATGAAAAGAAAAAGTGACATAAGAGAAAACTAAAAAAATAATATGTAAAAAAGAAAAATGATTAAAAAAATACACATACTAAAATGTGGCATAAGTATAAAGCATGAATAAAATGATAGACTTAAGTTTAATAACAAAAATTATATGTAAGTTCAAAAGTTAAAAGAAACAACTGAACTGGTTAAATTATTTTTAATGATTTATTTATATATGCATACAAGCTGGGGTACAGGCCAGAGGCCGTGGGGCAGCGAGAGGGTTCACCAGAGCCAGAGTGGGGAGCAGAACAGGCAGATCAGCAGAAATACACTGCTGAGGGGAGCAGAAGGCGAGGCAGCCATGTGGGAAGCTTAACTCTTAGCTGCTGGGCCACCAGGGAGGCCCTGAATGGATTAAATTTTTAAGGGAATCCAGCAATATCTAGTTTATGAAAGATTTCTTACTCATAAAGACAGAATAGAAGATTGAAAAAGGATGGAAGAAAATACATTAAACTAACAGCAAAAAAGGAAAACTATTTCAATATCAGACAAAACAGACTTTAACACAAAAAGGATTATTATTGTGGATAGAGTTTCAGAAATAACAACAAAATTTTCAATATGTCAGGAAGGTATAATTCTAAAGTTATATGCAACTAACACAAATCTCATAATTTATGAAGTGAAACTGAGAGAGTTACAAAAAGAAATGATTAAACCCTCATTATTATGCGCCATGTTTAACACAACTTTCTTAATTACAAATCGCTCAAGTAGGAAAAAAATCAGTATATATATAGGTAATCTGGATACCACAATTAGAAAGCTTATAATGTAATAAAAGCTTTCTTACTTATACATATCTAATAGACATGTACAACTCTACACTCAGTAATTAATAAATACAAATACATTGAAGACAAACGGAACATTTATAAAAACTGTCCACACACTAAGCCACAAAATAAGACTACACAAGATTTCAGAGACTTAGTACTGTGCAAAACTATGATGATTGTTTTAAGATGCAGGAAAATGTTAGTTTTTAAAAATAGACTCTAAAAATAACATTTTTTTCTTTTTTGAATAGATGATTTTGCATAACTTAAGGTTTGTAAGGTATATTTTACAAGAGACTGTAACATTTACCTGTGAATCAAGTGTATGTTTCTATGAAAGACACAATTTGATTACTGAAATATGATCTTTATTTTCTAAATTTGCTCTACCATTGACAAGTGGGATCATTAAAATTGCTATGTTTGTTCTAATTAATGTGTGGGTGTTTGGCAGGAATTAGAGGTTATTTAATCTCATGTAGTGGTTAGCAATTCAAAACTTACACAGTTTGAAGATTGCACTATTGGGGAAAACAATTAGGAGGAATAAATTTAAAGTCATTATGTTTTTTTTAAAATGTCATCACACACAAAGCTTTTAAAAAAGCTGAACATGTATTTTAAATTCACTTATTGTTTTGTTCACTGTAATATTAAAAGGGACTGAAAAACACTTCAGATTTTTGGAAAATTATAAATATAATATCTTTACATGTTTCCCCCCAAATTTTAAGCATAGAAACAAAATATCAGTAAAAGTTGATCTAATCTTGTAAAATATCATATATAACACATTGAGTATAGATTTTGATAAAACTGGAATCTCTAAAATAGTCTCCAAATTCCCATTTTTAAGTGACTTCTTGAACTGGACATAAGAATAAAAATATGCATAACATGGGAAAAAACTACAATAGCATACTTTGATACAGACATATATAGACATATATAATTATATATGCTTATACAATAGCATATTTTCATATATACTTATGTAAAATAAGTATAAGGACTAATTTTCAATAATTATTGAGGTAGTTTTTATATCAATTTATAAAAAAAGTGAATTCTCCATGAGATGTGTGATAGGAAGTAGATGAGAAAACTAAGCCTTAATGCCTTTGTAATGTGGATGTTAAGTGTATTTATAATTACAGAGGAAGGAAAAGCACAGCAAAGGTTTCTAAGCTTTGCAGCTACTCTTCCTTGTGTACAGTGGCTCACAAGCCAGTGGAATTATTCAATATATTTCATTGTATATTTTTAAAAAAATAATTTTATCAGATTGTTAAAAATTTTTACGACGAAACCCATTAAGACCTATGAATTAAGTTCATAACTGATCTATGAAAGTGTTAGAGTATTATTCATTTTTTAATAGAGCATTCATTTTTCAAAACTACTGTTTCTCATTTATTAGGCTTACTACAGTTAATACTGCTCACACAGACACTACTTCTAAAGTTCACATGTGGTTTGCAATACCGCACATATATTTAGCAAGACCAGATCCTCATCACAGGGAGGCTTTCCTCTGTAAATGGTTCGCCTGAAAGAACACTATAACCGGAGAAAATAGCCCAATGTTTCAGTACAAACATTTATCAGCAATAAAAGCAGAACAGTTCATAAAGAAAAGAAATAATAGTATTATAATATTATTAGCAAGTGGTTTTTACTTGACATTCTGCATGCATTTGCTGACAGTTCTCTTATTAAATCTTTCTCTGTACTAGCTCTTACTCTTAGACCCCAGACATTAGTTCTTTTCAGCACATAATGTTTAGTAGGTGAAAATTAAAAGGGAAAAGAAAACTTTTTAGACAGAAATACTAAAGCTAACAGGGCCTCCCTAGTGGCCTAGAGGTTAAGTCCCAGCGCTGTCATCATGACTGCCTGAGTTCAATCCTTGGCCAGGGAGCTAAGCCACATGGAGCAGCAGACCTCTTCTGTCTTGCCTGCTGCACTGGTCCCCTTGGCAGTGTATTTCAGTAGATCCGCCTGTTCTGCTCCCCACTCTGTCTCTGGTGAATCCTCTCACCCTCCACATCTCTGGAAGAACTTCACCCCAGTTCTTCACAGCCAAAAAAAAAAAAAAGACAAAAAACAAAGCTAACAAAGGTCATTAAGAAATATGAAACTAGGGATGCATATGTAAGAAGAAAAGGAGATGTAAGAAAAACAAATACATCCCTGAAAGCATAACCAGTGCAGAGAAGGGGAAAAATAAAAAAAAAAATGCATTTTCAACATCGTCTCATTTTCAATATTACCTTAAATATATTATCAAGATTTACAGGTTCATCTCTTAGCTAGAAATGTGTTTTACTCTTAGTTCCATTTCTAAGCCACTATAGGTATTAAACAGCAATTTACATGTGATTTGCATTTTTTTTGTACTTGTGGTTTTGGTAAGTTTTCCAAACCTAATGACTGTTCCTTTGGCCAGCAACATAAATGCTATAATCACACAATTATTGTGCTGGGAACAGTTTAATTCAGCATTTTGTTCTCAACCACAGAACAATTACTCAACAATTTCGGTTAACCAGACTAGCTAGCTGCCTGGAGATAAAGAGGAATATTCACAAGATGTGTTGTCTTACACAAAGGAAGCTACTAGATTAGTTGGAACTTTCGTGTATTGCTCGCTCAGGGTTTCTTTTCAGGTTCTTTCACTTATCTGTCCTAATGAAAATGACAAACTGCAGGTTTTCCTTTATGGAGTTGCCATTCTATTTGCTCTATTCTTTTAATTACACAATTGTGTACTTCTAAAAGATGATGAGATTGTGTGTATTTGGAAATGTAGGTACTTAAAATACATTTAATTTAGTAATAGTTAATACAAAGAACTGCAAATTCAAAAGTACAAGTTCACAACTCTTTCTTAATGTTACCCCTTAGTGCTTAAAGTGATGGTAAAGGCTTCTGAACAGTGGGTGAGCTCATCTATCATTTAAATTATATGACTTCCTAACAGTGCAACTGTCTTAAGGTCAACCTCCATTCTATATTTTTAAATGTTTAAAATAGAAATGGAAGCAATTCATATAATCATGGTTGTTAACATACTCTTTGTGTTATTTTGTTTAATATTAATTTTAATAAGAATATGAAAGTAGGGGTCTAAATACATCATTATAAAATATATTTAGAGAAAGAGAACTAAGTAATTTATGCACTGGTGTAAAAATGTGTGTGTATGGAAATGGTCACCTCCTTCACTAGCTCACATAAGCAAAGACAGCCATTAGACTAGCATTGCGTCATACACTTCACAGGTCTTCAAATTACTAAGAAACAGGTGGTTACCTAGACAACTGAGTAATTAAGCACAGGAGCCAATGAAAATAGGTAATCCTCAAATCCCCCCTTTTCTCCCAGTGCTCTTGTTATTCTCTGTCTCCTTTTCTCTGTTTCCTCTTTTTATTCTCTCTAAAGACATTACAACTCTGTGGTTAAAAGCATCCAGTTTATGGTAGAGATACCTGGAACACCAGAAAGGGACTCAAACATAGAAAGCTCATTCACGAAGAAATGAAGACTAAAAAGGTCCTGACTTCTGGCAAGTTAAAATCTTCATTGTATCTAGGTATATATCTGGATGAACCATTAAGAATAATTTGACAAGAGATCCTATATGCCTGATCACTCTCTCGGAATTATTTTAGTCAACAAGGAGAACCTTAAGTACACTAGATTCAAGTGTTTTTCAAGCTTCAGATTTTATAGATATATTTCCAACATAGAACCCCTAATAAAGAAAAGTTGGCATAGAGATTTAGGCCAATCTACACTTACCATTGTCTCCCCCTTAATACCAGGATCTCACCCAGTTGCCCCCTGGAGGAAATCCATAGACCCCCTAAGACCCTGCTATTATCATTCAATACCAGAAGCTAATGACATAGATGATATGGTAAATATAGTATGCCTAATTAACAGAATGACATGCTCACTTTGTATGCTAGCATATTTAGACGGTAACTGGTAAAAATACACAGGTCTACTCCAGTTTGAGTCTTTATATCTTCTAAATAATAATCAAGTACATCATCTTCTACAAAATAGTCACAGAATTAACCTTCTTTTAGCATGGAATCCATTTACAACACAGTATAAGCCCCTGGTATAATTCCTAATTCTTTAAGCCAGGTACTGAAGTGAGCTATATTTGGAGAGCAGCATTTGTAGAACACAATATAGTCTATGAAAAGAGAATGCCAAAATAGTATCAGGTTCTTCTGAATGAAAATAATTCAAATTTGTGCAAAATTTATGCTTAAAAATGAGCCAGATATTAAATTCAGAATGAAAAAAAAATTGGCTATATCCTTGCCACTTCCTGGTTAATTTGGCCGAGGGCCAGTTTTCCGATATTATGACCATCCTGTAGCCTCAGTAAGTGTTTTATTTATTTATTTTTGTATTGCATAAAAATATCAGCTTAAGAAGGGAAAATGTGAAATGGGTGACATATTTTAGAACAGCTTCTCCCAGAATATAAAAATATTCCCCAACTCAAAACTGCAACAAATAGTAGAACTACCAACCAATGCCAATTGGCGACTCTCTAATGCCATTCAAACTTCGCAAATACTGGGCTCTCAAACCGATTTTAATTATTCATAGGAAATGGTTCAACTATCAATTGCTTTCACAGAAATACAAGTTCTCTTTTAAGAGAAGCATATGACATCTTTTCTACTATGCAATGCTACAGTGTTACCTGCTCAGTTGTTTCTCTGAGTAGGGCAGCAGCAAAACAGGGAGCTCCCTTCTGTAGATCTCAGCATTATATCACACCTCTCAAAAGTTAAATAGAATAGAAAAAATGTGAAAAGAGATATACTAATGATAATTAAAGGAAGCAATAAGACTGAAATCAGCTTAGTTTACAATGTCCTGCACCTTTACATTTGAGCAAGTTCCAAATTCTAATAAGTTAATTTATTAACCGACTCCATTGACAAGCAGATCTTGTAAAAAGGAGGGCTCCGGTATGAGTTTAGTGGTAAGTGATACAAGGACCATTGTCAACTGATTTGTTCCTGCAGACTTCCTCTACTGTTTGTTATAGGGTATGTGCAAAGATGAATGTACTGAGGTTCAAAGAGATAGCATGTTTTCATATGTTTTATGAATAGACACTAGTCATAGTAATGCCACTTAAGCTAAAATAAAGTGTCTAGGCTTACATGTTTGGTTATTAGGTACAACAACACTTCCCTCAAGCCAGAAGTTTATGCACCTAAGACAAATAATTTATGATAAGACTACTGGTTTTTCTTAATGGCATGCTGATCATCCAGCAACATTTGGAAGTTTTACACTCAGCCTAAAGGATTACACTAAGCACAGAAGAGAAATGACAGCATTAACTAAAAAAAAAAAAAAAAAAAAAAAAAAAAAAAAAAAAAAAAAAAAAAAAAAAAAAAAAAAAAAAAAAAAAAAAAAAAAAAAAAAAAAAAATCACTTTGGGGGATGAACTGATCCCAAATGAAAGCAACGTTTCATTGACAACACAACTAAACTTTGGACAAGGAATTCATAGAATTTTAAATATACCTAAACTCTTCAATAATAACTCTGAGTCACACACTCAGTGTCTGCTTTCACCACCACCCACTCATTCACAGAAGCCACAAGTCCTGTGGCTGGCTGACAGAGCCTCCAAATGAGTAGTCACACAATGGAGAGCTTATACGATTGCAATGGTCCATACCCAGCAGAACGGTCTCCACACCCAGAATAATGGGCTCTGTCTCTAATAATTCAGAAAGAAACGCTTACAGCTGCACACCACATATGATCATCTCTACAATGACTCAAATGAAGCACCAGAGACGATTTCCTCTGAATCAGTATTATTGGACAGCCTTGGCTCAATTTTTATTTCATCTTAACAAAAAAGTTTTGTTTTTGTTACAATCAGCCTGCCACTGATCACCTTTCACATGTTACCCTCTGCCCTAGAATACTCTAGACAATAGTATTGGTTCCATCTGTGCTTTCCATTAAGTCCTGATAATCCTTTAAGAACAGCTGGACCTTCAGGTCCCACACACACTCTTTCTGCAGATCTGTTTGATTACAATTATGGGTGGTGCTGTACTTAAATCTTGCTTGCAAATGCCTTTTATGTGGTCCTGTGGGGCTGTGTAGTAGAATGGCGTGACATGTCCAATTCAACAATACAATGATACAGTTCTCATCTCAATTATAATGTGATACTTAGTCACCTCTAATGCTGAGCTGCACTTAGAAAATTATTTTTTAGATATATGACATTAATGATAAGCTTCCAACTATACTGTGTCATTAAATAATCAGGAAGTAACATCTCCAGTTAATCAAATGTTTTTTATATACTCTCAGTATTTGCAACACTGTGAATTACTTTACTTAAGCACTTTTTATGAGCAGCACAATGACTTACTCTTCAGCTATAAAATAATTTCACAGCTTCACCTTACCACATAAGTCTTAGCAATGGTATCTTGTGCCTCACTTACATTTTATGCCTGTGTTCCTTGTTCATTTACCAGCAGTTAAGAGAGATCCTCTGCTAAATGCTGCCTAAGTAACTGCCATCAGCTTTGTCTTACATTTGCCATTTTTGTGTGAATAACTCTATATTAACCAGACAACACATCTCAATACTCACAATCATGTCAACGATATGTGTCAGTAGACTGTAAGTTCATTGAGGGCAGGGGTCGCATGTCTCTTATTGACAATTTCTTTACTATTCAGGTAGAGGAGTAAGAAGTGTTCAATAAATCTTTGCTGAATGAAAAATTCAATAGAAGAAATATACATATTTTTTTAAAGATCAGGAGACTATGTACATCTTAAGCCACATATTCCAATATTTCGTAAGTATCTGTCGCAGAAAATCATTATCAATTTCTGAGCTGTGGTATAAGCTCATTTGCTTTTGTTTTCCCTTCCCTGTAAATTCAAATAGATCTTCCACATATTTAATGCTTACTATTAAGTGAATATCAACATTCTTTTTTTTTTTTTTTTTTAAAGATTTATTTATTTATACATACAAGCTGGGGTACAGGCCAAAGGCGTGGGGCGGCGAGAGGGTTCACCAGAGACAGAGTGGGGAGTAGAACAGGCAGATCAGAAACACACTGCTGAGGGGAGCAGCGGGCGAGGCAGGAGAGGTCTGCCGCACCATGTGGGATCCTCCCCGGCCAGGCATCGAACTCGCGTCACCGCTGCCGACAGCTCCACAGTGCAGCGCTTAACCGCTGCGCCACCGGGGAGGCCCAACATTCTTTTTTTCTAGGCCATTTAGATCAAATTGCTTTTACCTTTCCTAATATAGTCCTAACTCACTGTTGTTGCCTCTGTAATCAGATTGGTTATGGCGTTCTCTTACAGGTATAACTAAACTGATAGAGGAGTGGTGTTTTATTTTTATTTTTATTATTTTAAGATTTATTTATTTTTGCATACTGGGGTACAGGCCAGAGGCATGGGGCAGCGAGAGGGTTCACCAGAGACAGGGTGGGGAGCAGAACAGGCAGATCAACAGAAATACACTGCTGACGGGAGCAGCTGGCAAGGCAGGAGAGGTCTGCCGTGCCATGTAGGAATCTCCCTAGCTGGGCATCAAACTCCTGTCACTGCTGACCGACAGCTCCACAGCGCAGTGCTTAACCACTGCGCCACCAGGGAGACTCAGGAGTGGTGTTTTAGATATCCACATTGTATGTTCTTAAATAGGTTGGATTGTACATACTTTCAAAGTCAAGTTTTGAAGAATCTGACAAACTTGATAGTTATCTGATGCCCAGCATGTGATCCTCCATGGCTGGGAGCAGCTTTAGCTGTCCTCATACATGACCAGCATCCAGACATTTCTCTTGTAAATTCCCCCTCCCATAGACAGTCATAAGGCCTGCATTGTTATTAACTGTTGTTCAGTTTACCTAAGTCACATTGCATTGTTTCAATCTCTGGAGTTCTGACGACCTTATTTCATCTATTTCTATGCATTTACTATCAGATAAATCTTAATTGGTGCCCTCTACATCCAGGGAAACCAGGGGGTAGGACTTTGTCCCATCTCCAAGTAATACATGCCACATGTATCACCTTATATCCTGTTGGACTTTGTCATGATAAGATGAGGAATAGGAAAAAGTACTGTTGAGGGGAGACACAGAGGACATAAAATACATGAGAGTGAGGAATAAAGGATTTGGAAGTCCTAGAGACAGGTAAATAATCTAAGTACATTAAAGGCAGAAATTCAGCACCTTCACTACCCGGTTGGTGCTTAATATCCACGCCCATCCATCTAATTTCTGTTGGATTTGTTTATTTCACGAACACCTCCAAATCAGGGGGAAAAAACACTTTCATATAATCATTATTTCAAATTTGTTCACTTCATCTATTGAGAAATTTCACCAAGTGACTATACGCTACTCACTATTTAACATTCAGCTCAAGCTTTTCTTCCTCCTGGAAGACTTCACTGCCCCTGAATCTTTATCGATGCCGCTGTCCCTTCTCAATTTTGGGGTGCGAACATAACTGCACTATTTCATTAATCACACTGAATTATAGTTTTAAAATTTGGTTAAGAGACAGTTCATACTACAGAATGAAAGTGAATCTTTGGCTAACATTTATGAGAACTGGATTTATTAAGTGACTGCCAAATTCTACACTTTCAGTTTTTATGTAATAATATGAAAAACATTCACTTACTCAACTGCACATCTGAATGATTTATTTTGTGACCTCTTAATGCTGGATATTCATTGTTAGACAATGAGATTAATAAGAGGTGGTCTAATCAGTTACAAATATGATAAATATTTATTGTATAAGCCCCTACTCTTTATCCCTATTTCCAATGTTGTCATTTAGAGTCTCTTCATCTTTTTTACTACTCGCCAAAGGTTTTAAAACGAGTTTCCATTTGGTTACAAGGTGTACAGAAAATGCTAATATCTGCATCTTAAAACCTCCCAATAGCACTCTATTCTAGAGTATAAGGGACTGATTCCTCACAACCTGTAGAGTGCATTTGACCTGACTCCCTCCTTTCTACCTTATCTCTCTAAAACCTGCCTTTTTTTTGTATTTCAGTGCCACCTGGAGACACAGTTCCCTATATATACCAGGCTACCGATATCTAAATGGTCTGCTCATTTTATTGCTATGTCTGCAATATGCTTCTTCCCATTTAACTCATTCGTTGGTACTCACAGAATTTAGCTCAGGTTTACTTCTTCCAGTAAGCTTTCGTAAGCACTAAATTCTGATTCTTGTCTTCCTTTCTCACATCCCCTAAAACTCTAGCCCTCCCCAGACTGGGTGAGTGGGGGACACTTTCACAGTCATCACGGTAATTCCAGTCACCACAGGAATTGCAATTTCTCATTTTCTTCTCTATAAACTAGTCTGAGTATCTTGAGGACAGTGCTCAGAGTACAATGAACCAATGGAGAACTGGTAGAGTTTTAATCATGGTAAAGACTCTGTCTTTGAGGTAGACCAAAGAGCGAGCAATGGCAAGGAAAATTTGGAGCAGCAGCTAGGACAGAGGCAAAAGGTACCAAAGTGACTGAAAATGAGAGAAGATCAGGGCAAAAACAAGGCAGTGGCAATGAGAAGAGTAAAATTCCTAAACTCTTTCTATGTTACACTGTCAGGCATTATTATTTTGTCTTGTTTAGATTAGCATCATTCTAGCCTCTAAAAGAGGTACATTCATATGGAATATAACTTTCTTGTCTTGAAATCTTTTTTATTTATAGCTAACATTTTTTCTTATTTTTTTATCAGTGATGTATTCACTAAGGATTTCTCTAATTTACAGGTCTGTTTAAATGAACAAAAATAAAAATTAAAAACAAAACCTTGGCTCTACTTAGTTCCTGCATTGTACATTTGTTTTTCTAATTCCTGTAGTATTTATCCCTTCATTCTAGGTTTTTGTTTTTTGCATTTAGTCTGTTACTGTTTTCCTAATTTTTTAAGTGAATACTAACAGTAATTTTTTTCTTTACTGACATGCAAGAACTTACTATTTTATAGAAGATTTTATTTAGCTGTATGCCAAATTTTTACATATTAGAATTATTACAGTAATTTCTAAGAATATTGAGTTTCCTTCTATAAATTGCCCACACCTAAAAATTATTTCTTTGTCTACAGGTTTAAAAGACTGTTTATACTTTCAAATATTTGTTATTTTTCATAGTTATATTTCCATTATTCTATTTTATTTTGAGGTAACACTAGTTTACAACTCCGTATCTGATTTGGGGGAACGTGCTGATGTTTCCTGAGATACATGTCACCACAACACACACAAATGGCCACAGTACCATTACGGACTTTGAAGTTAATCACATCATCAGTAAACACTATATGACACTCAATTCTACAACAATCATGACATAATTTATGTGTTAGCATATGACCAGATTTATTTTTCAGTTACATTATCATGTGTTTGAGCAGAATATTGATCCTCTAAATATGGGATGTAGAATTTCAAAAATTCCTGTTAACTCATCCTCCATTTTTGAAATATTCTAAATCTTTAATAATAATATCCCTACTTAAGCTCCCAATAATTGAGAGGGGAATGTTAAAATCTTCCCTAATGATGGTTTGTTTTACAAGTTCTCCCTGAAGTTCTATTAGTTTTGCTTCATACAATCTGAGAATGTTTAGATTCATTCAAGGTTAGAATGGCAATACATTCTTTTTGTATTAAGTTTTTTTTTTGTCATTAAACAGTACTCCACCTTATCCATAGTAATGCTTTTTCATTTACAGTCTGTTTTTTCATATTGATATTGCTCTCTAGGTTTCTTCAAGTTGGAATTTATTTTTACACTCTTTGATCTTCACAACATTCTATTGATATGAATTCCCTTTAGCTACTTATGAAAGTTTTAGTTGTACCGGTGGTATGGTCAGTCTTTTTAATTTTAGCCATATTTGTATGTATCAAGTGCAGATTTAATTTGCATTTCCCTAATGATTAGAGATAATGTTAGTTTACTAGTTAGTTAAGCATCTGTTCAATTCTTTGAAAATTATTATTGGAATACTTCTTATTGTTGAACCTAAGAAGATCTTGTTATATTCTGAATAAAGTCCTCTCAGACACATACTTTGCAAACAGATTCTGTCAGTCCGTAACTTGAATTTTCATTTTCTTTATAGCGTTAAAAAAAAAAAAACAAATTTTAGCTTTTGTGAAATGCAATTTATCATCATTATTTTTCTTTTACAGTTAGTCATTTTGGGAGGTTCTCTTTAATAATATTGGCCCAACCCAAAGTTATTAACTAATGTCCCAATGCTAACTTCCAGTTCATGGTTTTATCTCTTGTATTTATATCTACAGATTCATTTTGAGTAAGTTTTTACATATGGTATGAGATAATAGCTAATAATCATAGGTTTAAGGATATCCAATTGCCTTGTTGAAAAGGCATTTTTTCCCTATAAATTGGCTGGGCATCTTTATAAAAAATCAGTAGGATATATATTTTAATGTGCATTTCTGGGCCCTCTATTCTGTTCCACTGATCTGTACATATGCCATTACATCAACACCACATTGTAGTGATTAGCATAGCTTGAAAATAAGCCAAAATCACCCTTCAAATCTATACATTGTTTTCAAAGATGCTATGAATATCTATAAAAATTTTAGAGGGCCTCCCTGGTGGCGCAGCAGTTAGGGTGCTGCGCTGTGGAGCTGTTGGCAGCGGCAATGCGAGTTCGACGCCCAGCCGGGGAGATTCCCACATGGCGCAGCAGACCTCTCCTGCCTCGTCCGCTGCTCCCCTCAGCAGTGTATTTCTGTTGATCTGCCTGTTCTGTTTCCCACTCTGTCTCTGGTGAACCCTCCCCATGACTCTGGTCTGTACCCCAGCTTGTATGCATAAAATAAATAAAATAAAGTAAAACAAATAAATCTAGTAGGTAGAAATGAAGTTATGCTTTATGTTGACTGTATTCTGTGTCCTTGCTAAACTCACTATTATTTCTTTTATACTTAATATTTTCCACATAAACATGCTGTAATTTAATAGATTCAGTTTCTTCCTTTCCAATCTGTATGCCTTTTAATTTAATTTTGTTGAATTTTTGCACTGGAGACTTTGGCTTTTAATTTGTTCAAATGAATTGTTATATTTAACACGATTAATGACATGTTAAAGACTAAATCTATATTTGTAAAAAGTCTTTTTTATTTACCTCATTTATTCTTTTTCACTCCTTTTGATTTCTTCCTTTCTTTTAGATTGGATATATTTTTCTGATTCCATTTTGTCTCCATCACTGGGTTTATTAAATGCTACTTTTGTATTTTGTTTAGTTTTTTCACAAATGCTCTATGATTTACAGTTACCTATTAAACCTATTACAGTTTACTTCAAATAATGTTATAGAATGTCATGTATATTATAGGGAGAACCATTTAGACAATTAACTTCCTCTATATGCAATATGTATTTTAGCTATGGCTGCTTTTAAGATTACTCTGCTTTTCAACTACTTGATTATGTTCCTTCTACCTGGGTTCATCTAGGTTCCTAGGTATATAGGTTTATAAATTATGAAAGGTTTTGAAAAAAATTGGGTATTTATTTCTTCAAATATATTTGCTAGCTTCTCATAATTCCTCACTCCAGTCCACTGACACTATTTTTTTGGTAACTTTTTTCTGAATTATTTCTGAATGATTTCTATTGTTATGTTATGCTAATGCTCTAATCTTATCTTCTATAGTTTCTAAACACATTCTGTATTTTTTTTTTTACCTCTGATACTTAATTTTCATCTCTGTAAATTTTAATCTTGGGCTTTTTTTAAATACCTTCCATTCATTCTTGTAATGCACTTGAACATATGGAGTATAGTGGTAAGAGCTACTTCAACATCTTTTTTTACTAATTCTAACATCTGTGCCATTTGGGTTTGGTTTTCATTGATTTTTCTCCTGATTATGTGTTATGTTTTGTTGCTTCTTTACATAATGCTAATTTTTAATTAGATTGTAAACATTATGAATCTTGCCACTTTTTTTTTTTTAGAATATCTTTAAATATTTTTGGAGTTTGTACTGGGATGCATTTTACTTAGTTGGAAATAATTTAATATTTTCAAGTCTTACTGGAAATCTTTTTATTAGGTCAGGTTTAGAAAAGCTGTCAGCCTAAAATTAATTTGGTCCCTCTACTAAGGCAATCTCCTTCCTGAAGGCTTGACCCTATGCCCCATAAATTAGGGGTCTCTCTATTCTGACTGTTAAAAAAATAAGCAAATATTTCCAAGCCCCATGTGAGAACTGGGAATTATCATTTCTGCTAACACTTTTTCAAAGATTTTTTACTTGGCTTCAGCAGTTTACATACATATGCACAGATGACTATTTAGTAAAGACCTGACAGAGCAACTCACTGTAAATTTTCAGAGTCTAAGACTATCTTTCTCTGTCTGTATAACTCACTCTCTGCAAAGCTATCCTCCCCAATGGTATATCCTGAAAACATATCTTTTTCTTCCTTGTTATTCCTGAATACTGTTGTCTGTTTGTTCAACTCAAGATGGTCAGTTCTGGCTGGGTTCTTGCTCTCTTCATGGAACAATCACAATCATTTGTTGCCTTTCTCTCACGGAATAATCAATAGCCTATTGACCAAAGTTGGAATACTCAGTTTCACATATTTTTTCCTGACTTTGGAATGGTTAACTTAGTACTTGGAAGAAGTCAGAAAATCTGGGTTTTAAAATCCAGTTATCATAGTCTTAATTTCCAAGTATTCCTGTTAATTCAAGGTTTTGATGTTTTTTATGCTTTGATTATTCATTTCCCTAAGTACTTTATTCATATTTATATCACCTAATATTTGTATTTTTATTGTCTCTTCTAATATCTCAAGTCCTTCAAGTGGCATGGTTAAATAGTTTAATATCTCTGCTGCCTTAGTCTTTATTAATTGCTTCTTTCTGCGCACTGTAAATTTTCCTTTGAGTGTGTTTCTTTAATCTTACTTGGTGGGAAGCTTGGTGAATAAAACTAAAGATACTTTCCTCTAGATGGTAATTGTTTGAATGTGGTAGGCTGCCAGAGGCATTACTGAACTTGAATGCGTAAGGCCTTGTGGCAGAATGGTTGATGCCCTACTTTTGAGGGTCTCTGCAGGAGGATTTTCCTGCTCATACAACTGTGGAAGACTTAGCCATGTAAAATGTGACTGTAAAATATGAAAGAAAATTATGGATACAATTTTGAGCAAAACTTCAAGAGTCCTTGCATACTTGTGTTATAACTCCTTATTACATCATCAGACCCCAGACCAAAGCTATTTATTTATTTATTTATAGAAGAACTGTGGTATGGACCAGAGATGCAGGAGGTGAGAGGCTTCACCAGAGACAGAGCTGGAAGCAGATTAGGCAGATCTACTGAAATACACTGCTGAGAGGAGTAATGGGCAAGACAGGAGAGGTCTGTTAGCTCCCTGGCCAGGGATTACTTTAATGGTGACAGCACTGAGACTTAACCCCTATGCCACCAGGGAGGCCTCCAAAGCTCTTTCTTAAGACTTTATCTTGGATTGAAGAGAATGTAGAGTAAAGCTGCCACTGACATGCAAAGCACATAAATGAATGAAATTTATATCTCTGTAATTTAGGGTGTGTGTGTGTGTGTGTGTGTGTGTGTGTGTGTGTTACCATAACCTACATGACACTACATTTAGTGAAGGATCTCAAGTCAGACTCCACTCTCTCATGGGTGATCCAAAGCTTATTCTCCGACCGTATGATGAGACTGGTATTTGACTCCAGGGGAAATCCAGCTTTGGTGATAGCTTATAATATAGTCTCTTTGTGTTCTAGATTTATAGATTTTTCTTTCTTATATTCATTTTTTGAGATTTTCTTTTAATTCCCACAAGAACAGAAATGTATTAACAAATGTTTTTATATTTTATGTCAAAAGTTTTACTAAAGCATTATATATATAAATTAATATATATATATAAATTACTAAATGTGTGTGTGTGTGTGTAAATAAGTTATTTTGCAGCCTAAAGATATTCTGAGCTCTTGTTCCTTAAAACCACCATAGGCAAAAATTCCAAAATTTGGGATGAAAAGGGCGAGGAGAGAATAAGTTCAAAGTTCAATGTACTCCTCTTCTGGTCATAAGCATACCAAAAAACTCTCTTTGGTGGTAGCTACAACAATTTTAAATATCGAAACAATGAAGAGAGCACAATGACTAATCAAACTAGTTCCCTTTCTGAAATACATAATGGCTTATAGTTTCTATGAACATGGAGAGAATAATAAAGGTGATAAAAATTAAGTCAAATAAAAAAGCATGAAACTAGATTTCTTAGGAGACAGAGATGAGCCCAGGTGAATTCTTCCTTAGCTGTGGCTATTGGTGTATCATAAAGTGTTTTTATTAGCTTGACAGTTCATATGTCTCAAAAGCCTCGGTAAGTCACATAATATATCTCAGTTTTATAAATTTTAGGGAGAATTTAAAGATTTAAAAGTTAAACTTCACTATTTTCATGGAATCATTTTCACTTATTTTACTGGCAATTTCAATCAACAATTAGAATTTTAAATTACCTCAAGGAATTGAAGCGGCCTATTTAACCACTTGGTCACAGTTTTTAATCAGTGCAATTATAATTTGATTTTGTTTTATTTTGATCAAATTTTCTAAACACTCTAAAATTAGCAAAATTAAAAATTACAAACCTTTAGAAGCAATGACAAATAGTCAACTCTACACCCTCTTGAAAACTTTTTTCAATAAAAAGCATTCTTTCAGTTGTAAGTAAATTTTGTGTTATTTTTATTAATGTTACTTGCTCTTTATAAAATTGTTTCTTTCTCATTATGACCAATGAATACCTTACACAGTAAAAAATTAAACCAACAAGTGAATGTTAATCTTTATAAACTTATAAATATAATCTTTATTTCCCAGCTTGGGTTGGTATTTAGAATTAGCTATTATTAATTGCCTCAGTATGGACTACCTGTTTCTCATCAGCAAACTATCTTATCACATAACTGTTGAAAATGTAAACAAGACATTTACTACAAGTTTTATTCTGCATACACTTAAAAAGAGCAAAAGTATTTTTAGGTCCTCCAGAAGGGTGGCTTTGTATGGACAGTACCTTTCTCATCATCCAGGTAAGTGATACTAGCTCTCTCTAGCCATCACCAGGGGTCTTAGGGAGCTCCCAGTAGGTAGAAACCAAAAATTGTTCACTTTCTCTTGCATTTCCCTTCTAATATTCTGCATTGGCAAATATCCTCTCCCCACCCCAAACACAGACTGAATTATACCAAATCCTCAGAAATACTGGGGTGGTACATCCTAAAATGAACACTACCCACTGCGTTTAGAATCTATGTTACATTATTCAATAATACAAAATGTCAAGAAGACATTGTATCTAGAAGGTGAAGAGCACAAGGTTGAAACAGTTAAAAGTTATCTTTTTAAGGAAAAAGAAAAATTTATTTTAAATGAAGTTTATGCCTGTGTATATATTTATTTCTAGATCCCCAAAGATTCCTCCCAAAATATGTGACCTAAAAAGGTCATATCCATTGATTCATATGCATCAAAGTTCAGTTATTTAATTGAGTGGTAGTAGTTACTAATTATATTTGGATGTGAACCAAATGAAGCTATTTGTTCATTAAAACTGGAGGAACCATATTTTACTTTGACTGAAACAACACTTAAATATTAACTCATACTGATATCAATGGGGATCCTGAACAGAGTTCAAGGGCAGTCTCTGGCCCTGGCAGTAATCCTAAGTCTCTTCAAATAATAAAACTCGAGAAAGGATGTTACACAAATGATAAAATCTCTGATTCTCAACCATTTAGACATGCATAAATTAAATATCACCAGGAGTTAAACATAGTCAGAAAGAAAAGTGAACAGAAGAGTGACAGAGATAGACACAGAGATATATAAAAACATGCTTCTATGCTTGCATATGGAACAATCAAATAAAGTGACCATATAGTTTAAATGTAAAAGAATTCACTTATCTTCTCTCATCTAACAGAAAATGCCACCCTGAGTACAAACTGAGAATTTCTCACAAAAACCAAAGACCTTCTTCTTATAATTTGCAATTGTCCATGGGTAACTGCACATTCATTTGAATTCCTGAAAGACTGAATCTTGTAAAGAGAACAAGATGGGCCCATATTAAAACTTTTAATGACTTTAGTAAAAAAAGGTGGAACTTTGCAGCCAGCTGGCTCCATACCGAAAGCCAGGCTGCACAGCTTGAACTTAAAGCTATCTTAACATAATGAATAAGTGCCAATAATTAGCATATGTAGTGTGAACAGGTTTGCTGGCACAAGCAAGTGAAAAACTCCAAGGTAAAGTTATTATTAGGGAGTAATTAGCTCTGTGAAGTAAATGAGTGAAACAATAGCTGCCAGCACTGACAATATGGCTAACATCTGACTATGTGGAAGATAACATTGTAAAGTATTGCTCCCTGAGCTAGAATCTGTTAATAACCATATGTTAGTGTAATTAATGCAGAGTCTTTCTGACCTGTTGTCACATAAGAACAATACTTTCTTGGAAACATTCAAACAGGCAGTCCCACACTCTGGGTAAGAAATAATTGTGAAAGTTGCTTACAAACAACTCTTACATCTTTATTATTTTAAGAAATAATCAGTGAGTGAAAAAGCTGAAGGACAGAGAATGAGAGGAGATAAAACCATTTTCCATTTGATGTCCCAGAATTCAACTGCAATAGAATGGATCCTTCAAGGTGACTGATATTCAACATATATTTGGACAGATTAAATTAGGGGGTAATGATTTTTAATAAGATTTTTTTGAGCTTTCGGTAGGCTTCCCTTAATTTTCATGGGAAACACAAACACATGCATACACTCTCATCATCTGAGAAATATTTCAAAACAATTGTAAGTTCCAGTTTCTGTCAAGCCCCTACTGCCTCTAAATCTAAATACTTCAGAGCAAAGACTGAAACTTAACCTTTTTTGCCTGTGGGTGTTAAGAGTACCTTGCATATACGATCTTCAGTAATTGTTAGTTAAATGAAGAAGACACTCTTGGATTCTCAATGATTTTGGCAACACAACTAAAAATAGACTGGGGAAATGAGAGAAGGAGATTAATGTGATTGCTAAGAGGCAGTCTTGGATAATAATGTAGCAAGAGGCAGAACAACACGGCGTTTTCCATTAAACAATTATTATTATCCTTTCCTTTATACTTCTTATTTCCTCTTCTGTTTCCTTTCTTTTCCTCATCCTTTTATACTACTTTGCATCACTATAAAGCTTTCGCAATGATTTTCTGTGTATAAATGTTAATCTTTGTATTAGTTCACTATGAGTTCTATTATTTCACTATTACTTCATTAGTGGTGATAAGATTGACAGGCATATTTTGCTTAGCCTGAATTTAATATTGGAAGACATGAAAAACTGTCATTTTTAAATGACAACTGTACTTTCTAGAGCAAAAAATGCAGAATCAATTCTTCTTCCTTATTTTTTCAATCAGGAATACCTAAATTTCCAAGAATGTACAAGGATAGTCTTTAAGCAAAGACCTTAAGGTATGAAAAATGCTAAGACCAGTAAAATATTCCTTTCTATCAGTTTGAATGATTCTACAATAATCAGTTAAGGGTAATTAATAATAACTAGCAAAGTTGGTATCATTAGCAAGATATTTTACAACTGATAAAAATCTCAGGTGATATAAGAACAATAAAATAATTGTTGAGTCTATATACATGTTGCTTTTTGTCAAAGAAGGAAGTAGAAGGCATGCATATTAGTTACATTTGTAAAAAAAAATTAACAACATAAAATCCCCTATGGAAATTCAGTTAAATACACATTTGCTCTCCTTTCATGATTATGAATTTTTGCATCTCATATTATATATTAAAAGTATAATAGACATGTTGCTTGAACATTTTTGGGTTTGAGTTAAATTAATTTACCTTGAACGTTCTACGTATTCCAACTAAAAGTCTCAAATACAGCTCATGAGGTGGAACGCTCAGAAATTTAGCAAGCATTTCATAAACTGCCAGACAAGGAGTGGTCATGCTCACCAGCTCCTGCAGAGAATTTGCTAACTTTCAAATCTAAGCCGTACTAAATCTTGACAGTACAAGAGAGATTGAGATTTAATGGGTGGTTATTATGAACTTTTCCATCATTTTTGGAGAGTAGGTTTCTTTAGCAACATTTAATACTTCACAGGCTAAGGTGGCCAAGTACAAGCACACTGCGTGTTTGAGATCTCACACATTTATCTTCTCACTAAACATCTGTGTAAGGCCTGTGTGATCTACCTGTCAGCACCAGTGATCCAGAAAGTGTTTGAACCTCCTGTCACAAGCCTCTGAGCTGGTTTTATCAGAGGCCTTGTGCACACTAATCACACTCTTTATCTTTCTAATGTTTCTCCTAAGGGGGAAATACACACATGCATGCACACACACTCGCGTATGCACACACACACACACAGAGCAAGGCTGTCTTCTCAACCTGACTGTGATTAATCTTTCTAAGTGGGGACTGCCTGGTTTGAAGAGCAAAGATGCTGTGGGCTGCCGCTCTTTTTGTATGAAGGCCTTATTTTCCTACCAGGTATCGCTGCACTCGGGAGGTAGCCTTTACAAACCACCTTAACGGTGCCTCAGTGACAGTGAAACAACCTTCAAGATCCTCTTATGAATGAACCTGTTGGTAACTTTATGTAAGAAGAGAAACCAATAAAAGGGAGTTCTACAAGAGCTGTTTAAATGATTCTCTTTTTTAACTGCTTGCAGGAAGAAAGGAGCCCGAATGCCAAGCAGTTCCCTTTTCATGTCCCTTGTAAGCTTCTCTCTCCACTAATAATCCCACTGCTACTTTTCTCTTGCTCAGTTGCACACAAATGTTTCAAGAACTGCAGGAGCTCCGAGAGAGGGAACATTTAACATCTTTTTTTTTTTAACTGTTTAAAGTAATGCTTTATGCATCTTGCTTCTTACCACTACTTGCTTTTTATTGCTTTAAGTGAGATTAATGCCATGGTTGAAATAACTTGGAATGGCACCGATATTCAAAATGTAATGGACCATTCCCAAGGGACAGAATCCCTTGTGTAACAGTTTAAAAACAATTTGGAATATAGTAAACAAGAGGCAGAGGGAAAAGAAAAACTTACATACGTCGTTCACACTAGTAGACACAAGAATACACAGCACAGCCATCTGCTGACCTTTCCCGGCTACTGGCTCTGGTATGAAATGTTGTGTTTGGCACTTTTACACACGACTGCATTTAAAGACCATGTGTTATTAGGATGCACATAAATCCCACAAATAAGATATTTATTCTATGATGGGTAACTGCTAAGTAGTTTGCAGATAAGTCCTTATAGGATTGAGTTGGATGGACTACTTTAAAATGTAAGCAAAGTCTAATGCCTGTTCCTATGAATTTTATAACAAACCTCAAAGAGTAACCAAAAATCAAGAAATCTGATCTCACATTATATCGTCTCTGGCTAGTTGAAGGAGATTACATTTTGTAATGACAGATTATTCTGAATATTTTTGGTACTAAAAAAAAGTGTTTATTCAGAATAGGACTAAACTTTTAAGTTAAAACACATGAAGTCAGTATAAAGAAATTCATGTAAGTAGTATTTCAAAATACCCTACTCATTGAAAATGATGCCTTAAGACATTAAAAATTAACAATTGAGAATTTTTGCATTTAATAGTGTCACATTAACATTTTTATGTCAATATAAACTCCCTACCTGTGGTTGTCATATCTTATCCCTGATGCAATGCTATTGTAAATGTAACTGCTGCAGAAAGGGATAGATGGTGTAACTGTGTCTGTAATCCACACCTAACATGGTTACAAACATTGCAGACTGTAAAGCACATTTAAAATATGTGACTTTATAGTATTTTTACACTGTTGTAAAATGTTTTCTCTGATGCCCAAATGGCAAGTGGATATACTAGATTTTACTTACGTACGTTCACAGAACAGAAAATTAAATAATCACCCTTCTTTTGGGATATAGGTCCAGATTTAAGTTTTATTCTGTTGAGAGTATTACCTTAGTAATCTGCACACACCTTCTCCAGAGTCCTACTGAAATAAACTAACTCTCTTCTTGGAATCCATGGCTGACTGAGAGGTTTATTTTGCTTCCAGGTGTTTTTGGTCATCTAATCTTTAGCAAGCACAAGACCTGAAGAGACATCCTAGTGTAGAACGAGGTCTTAAAGAAAACTTCTAAAACAGGGTGTCCCTGGTGGCGCAAGGGATTAAGTCTCAGTACCATGAAATATCAGTTGCCACTGCAGCAAGGCAGCATGAATTCGATCCCCAGTCAGGGAGGTAACCCATATGGCGCAGCAAACCTCTTCTGTCTCCCCTGTTGCTCCCCTCTGCAGTGTCTCTCAGTAGATTCGCCTGTTCTGCTCCCCACTCTGTATCTGGTGAATCCTCTCACCTTCCCCCATCCCCCCACCCCCACCCCAAACACACCTCTGGCCTACACCCTAGTTCTTGTATGCATAAATAAATCAATCTTTAAAAATAAAAAAAAAGATAACTTCTAAACACTGAAGCAAACCATGAAATTCCTATGTGTTAAAGTCCCATAGACCTGGTTATCCTAAGTGAATTGGCCTAGGTTTCAGGACCTGGAATTAGCGTAAGTATCTATGGCCTTCGCTTGACTTCAGGGAGGATATAGTGACACCACCATTTGCATCTGGAACAGACCAGGGCCTTCCACAGTAGAGCAGAAGATATAGACAGTAATGCTGAACTACAATTTTAATATTTTTAAGAAAGTCTCATAATCTGCAGTATCATTTCACTATTTTAGGCTTGAATTTTAGCGTTAGACTTCCCTTTTCAACCCAATTATATTTACTAAGGTAAAGTTGGTTTATATCTTCTGTCTTTGGGGGTTATAGGTTTAAACCTGACAGATGTATATTTTCACACCATGGACATCTTTTTTAAATGTAAAATAAACATACTAGACACTATTATTTCAAAATTTCCCCTTCTCATTTTTCTTAAGAAATTTACTAAGACATAAATCTGCACATGTAATTTAAGAAGCAATCTGAAAATGTTGATGATTGAAAGGATTTTAAATTTGATGAAATCTTCATTAACTGTAGAGAGTTTTGTGATTTACAGCAATCTTTAATATTAATGAAGGTGAGGTCTTAATTCTTTTTAATTTATGTCTTTATAGAGCAATTAATATATTCTCATAAGAGAATCAAATATGTGCTGTGAAAATACAAATAGAAATAAATACAATCAAGATTCTCCCTTCAATGAGAGAAGAAAAGAACTACTTAATTAAGTGTAACATGATGTGTAAAATAGTAAAAGAAGGAGAAGTGCTATATGGACTTCAGAAGAATTTTTTTGTGCAAGGAAGGTTAGGAAACTATTAGGATAACAGAATTTGAATTTGGTCTTAATGTATATGTGTGGCTGTACTAGTACTAATGTATATGTGTGGCTGTATGTGTGTATCCATGGAAGAAGGAACAGGGACTACTACTCCAGGAAAAGGAATTCACAGGAGTAATACAGAGTTCAGAGTATGAGGAAACTCTGAAGAACAAAACAGTAAATTTGGCTGGATCATCAAGTTCATTATAGAAAATAAAGATAGAAACATAGCACCAAACTTTAGAGAGTCATGGATGATAGGCTAGTTGCAAACCATTTAATCTTTTAGATAGTTGGGAGCTGTTAATAAATTTTGCGTAAGGGGTGGATTAGGTGAGCTTTCTTTAAGAAGACTGATAGCAGTGCAAAGAGCCAACTGGAGAGTAAAGCTATTCGAGACAGACAGGTCAGTCAGGTAGTCATGTAGAGATGAGGGAAACAAGAACCTGAATTTATGACAAGGAAGGGAAAACAAGAAAAGATATAAGGGATAGACCATGAAAGCAGATCAATATAGTCAACATTGTATGAAGTAGTGTGTGAAGAGGAATGTATCAGAAATAGATTCAAAGTTATCAGTTTAAGTGACTGGGAGACCAGAGATATCATTAGGCATTTCTGGATGACAAATTCATAAGAGAACTTCTTCCTGTAATCCATGGTTGGTATTTCAGTGACAGAATGTTAATATATGGTTAATATATATAGCTGTATCACATGTTCCTTTTCAATGTATACCATAACAGTGGAAATAATTTCATAGAGCAGAAATTGTGTTGCATTGACTGGAAACTAAGAATCCTTTCCTTAATAAGTCCAGGATTATTTGCCACAGAGTATGCGGTTAGGAATAAACAAAATAGAAAGCCAAATTACAGAAGTGCCTACTAGTATACCAGACCCTTGGAAAAGTATTGGATGGCAATATCCTCATGGTTCAAATGTACTAACAAGTACACTAAAAGAGATCAAAATCCTAAGGAAGCAAATTTAATTCTACTCCATTAGGAATAAATGTAGACAATGTAGGGGGTTGGAATAAGGGCATTATTCTTATATAATTACTGAAAATAGTATCCCCTTATTGGTTTAAAAATTCTGGATAGTATGTGTCTGTAACTTTCTATGCAAGTCTGTTTGACCTGTATACAAGAAATGAATAAATCAATATGGGAAATATTAAGTTCCTCTAGTATCATAATATTTGATGTAAGATTGAAAAGGGAAATGTGATGAACTTGGGAAATTTTATTACAGAATAATATTAATTGTATCACCATTAACACTAATGAATTTTAAACTGAACTTTTGATTAGTCCAGTATTTCAACAGCTTGACACTAAGGAAGAATGAAAGTTTTAGGTTTTTAGTCTCACAATTCTGGCAATGGGAACATCAATTTTTCTGAACCATATTATTTCCATGGCACTCTGATGGAAAAGATCACTTACTCAGAAAACACCTACCTTTATTAAAGAGTGAGAAGTTACAAACACACACACACACACACACACACACACACACACACAAATATAGGAAGAAGAAAAAAGAGGACTTTCTAGGATTATATGAACAGCTTGTTGTGTGTGCTACAGAAATGTGCCTGGTATGTTTTCAGTGAATCATATGATATTAAAAACCTCAACACAGATCCACCAGTTCAGGAGGTCCTTGAAATCAGAAATGAAGAAACTATGTAGCTGTACTTCTCTTAATTAGAAATATATTCTTCTCATTAAAAAAAAAACAAAAGAGGTACTTTTTTTAAAAAGATTTTTATTTTATTTATACATACAAGCTGGGGTACAGGCCAGAGGTGTGGGGCGGTGAGAGGGTTCACCAGAGACAGAGTGGGGAGCAGAACAGGCAGATCAGAAGTACACTGCTAGGGGGAGCAGCGGGTGAGGCAGGAGAGGTCTGCCACACCATGTGGGATTCTCCCCGGCTGGGCGTCGAACTCGCGTCGCCACTGCCAACAGCTCCACAGCGCAGTGCTCAACCGCTGAGCCACCGGGGAGGCCCAAAAGAGGTACTTTTTATAAAAATAATTTTTTAGGTCTTAACTTAATATATCACTCCTGTTCTTAAGTCATATACTCTCTGGGTTGATTTATACATGGCCTCGTTGATTGATCGATTCATTGACTGATTGGCTGATTTGTACTGAGGTAGTATTTCAAAGAGACTTTATTTTTCCTGTTCACTTTGAAAATCTGACATATCATATTCTGTTATTTTAGAAGGTTCTTAAATTGATAAAGGTTTAAATCTTCTTAAAAAAAAGTAAGCTAAAATGAACATCATACAATAGGGCTGGACAGTATTCAAATAATTTGAAAGTTAGCACCAACAATTAGTATTTACCAAATGTGTCTTGTTTAGGGTATGCTATTTTTTAAAAAAGATTTTATTTTTATTTATTTTATGAATAGAAGAACTGGGGTGTAGGCCAGAGTTGGGGGTGTAAGAGGATCCATTAGAGACATAGTGGGAAGCAGAACAGGTGGATCAACTGAAACATACTGCTAAGGGGCGCAGCGGGCGAGACGGGAGAGGTCTGCTGCTCCATATGTGGGTTAGCTCCCTGGCCAGGGATCAAACTCAGGCCTCAGCAATGGGCGGATAGCATCATTGCACTGAAACAGCCCCTATGCCACCAGGGAAGCCCTAGGACATGGTATTTTTAAAACTTAAAATATAGGTAACAAAGTGTTTGTGTATATCTATACAGAAAGAAAATAGTTATACATTTAAATATGCATTTACTTAATGTCATACAAATCAAAGTCAATAGGATACATCTAAGAGTTAAAAATTTATCATATTAATAAAATTGATATCAAAGGCATATTCTGTATTTTCTGATATACTGCATATAATACAACATGTAAATGGGATTTATAAACATATGTGCTGATCAATTGATAATTAATAAGACAAATGATTTAATTTAAGCTATCTACAAACAAAATTAAACAGAAAAATATTAACAGTAACCTGAAGTAAAAAAAAGTAATAAGATATCATATTGCTAAAGTAATTGTTCTAACACATTATAACAAACCCTGGTTCTTATTTCATAGTGAAATAAAACAAAACTCTTCATTGGAAATTTTATTTTTCATTATCAGTTTTGTCACATAGATGCTATTAACTTCTTTTTAACTACCAAAAATTGCCTTATGTCAACTGGGCACTTAACTTGCGCTTTCATTTATTTCTTATGATCACAAAAAACAAAGATACTAGTATCTGCATTTTAGAAAAAAGGATAAGCAATTTGATCAGGTCATACTACTAGTGACTGGCAGAGCTATCATTTAAAATTTGTTCTGATTGAAGAATCCTTTCAACTTCTATTATACTTCTTACATGATGTAACCACGTCAGAACAATGCCAATATACCAGCCACCACTGCAGTCAATAAAATCTTAATTAATCAAGATCACATGTTAACAAATATAACTGAAATTCATCAAACATTTTGTCATTGTATTAGACACACAGCAACAGTGACACATAATTCTCTTCCCAGGTGGTCAGGAGACTAGTATATAATAATAATAGTAATAATAATAATAATAATAATAATAATAATAATAATAATAATGTGTCAAACTGCTATTTTACAATTTCTTACGGATGAAGGTAATTTCTATAGATTTCATCAGCTGAACAAATGAATTAGGTACAAATGACCCTTAGGATCTACCCACATGCTCAGAGGACCAACTAGAAGAGACTTCTATTGAACGTAACCTTAGGACAAACCACTTAGCCAGAGTCCACCTGGAGGAAATACATGATTATAAAAATCACCATTAATTATGAAGTTTACACATCCTAGTATTACACAGAATCTACAGCTGAATACACTGGAACTTGAAAGGGTAAAACCACTTTCTAAGTTTATGCAACCACTAAGTGATGGAGCCAAAATTTAAATTAAGCACTCTAAAGCCAAATTCTCAGTGCTACTGACTATATCATCACTCAATAACAATAATGTGAGATTTTACAAATCGCATCCACACTCAGAACTCTGTTGTAGAACCTAAAGTGAAATATATCTGGATGATAAAGCAGTTTTGGTGTCAACAGTCTTCCTGGCAATCATGTACTCATTTTTTGCCTTATTCAATACTTTCTCAAAAGAAATAAGATATGCAATAACTATAAGAATTTTAGTATAATATATAATCTTAATAGCTACAGTAGTTTGAACTGTGTCTCCTAAAAAGATGTGTCCAAGTCCTAACAACTGTGGTTACCTATGAGTGCAACCTTATTTGGAATTAGGGTCTTTGTAGATGTAATTAAGTTAAGGACCTGGAGATAACATCATCTGGAATTTAGGTTGGACCCTAAATCCAATCACTGATGTTAATTCATGTAAGGGAATGGAAAGGGAGATAAAATGAGAAACACAAAGAGACATAGGGGAGAAGATGCGGCGATGGAGGTGGAGTTTGGAATGCTACCTATAAGCAAAGTAATGATGCGGGCAGCCAACACAAGCTAGGGGTAGGTACGCCCTGGAACCCCCTCAGAGGCTGCAGAAGGAGCCACGGCTGCCAATACCTTGATAGATTCTGGTATTCATAACCATGAGAGAATGTATTTCTCTGGTAAGCTACCAAGTTTGAGGATTTTTGTTATAACAGCCCTATGAAACTAAAGCAAATTGAATTTTCAAAACTAGCAAATAAAAATTGTATCTCCACAGAACTTGGTACTATAGATAGCAGAATTTCTTGCAGTCCTGAATGATACAGAGTCCCAGGTCATCAATGCAGCCCTAGAAGAGTGCTGGTTCTATCACTATTATCATCAATGCTGTAGCATTATGGAATTCTCCATCAGGGTTCATGTGACACTAATGGTACTAGGGACAGATTCACTCCCACTCTCTTGCTCTCTCTCTCTTCAGCCCCCCCTCTCATTGTGTTAAATTATTTGGAATGAATAATATATATTTTGTTTTATTACTAGCACTGTTCACTATGTATGTGTGTGTCTGTATATATATATATTTAGGTTATGATTCCTTGTATATTTTCTTATTCTTACTCTTTTTTAGTATCTATACAATAGTATGAATATACTATCTCATAGTAGGAATGTACATTACATAGTATTCCATAATAGGAACGCACATTCCACATTAGAAATGTATCATATGAATTTATTTTTTAAGTAATTCTCTAAACCATAATGTAAAGGTAATAGCAATAGGATAATATTGCACCTTGAGTTAAAACTGAAGTTAGAAATATTCCAAAGTATTTTTCAATGGTGTATCTATAATTGCATGTTGTTTTTCATATCCTGCTTTCAAAAGAATAAATGAATGCAAATATTCTTTAATGCCCTACTTGATTTACAAATGGCATCTTTTATTATAATATTTATTTATAAAGTTTTTTTTTTAAGATTTATTTATACATACAAGCTGGGGTACAGGCCACAGGCACGGGGCGGCGAGAGGGTTCACCAGAGAGAGCGGGGAGCAGAACAGGAAGATCAGAAACACACTGCTGAGGGGAGCAGTGGGCGAGGCAGGAGAGGTCTGCCGCACCATGTGGGACTCTCCCCAGCTGGGTGACGAACCGCATCGCGCGCCGCCAACAGCTCCACAGCGCAGCGCTCAACCGCTGCGCCACCAGGGAGGCCCCTTTATTCATAAAGTTTTGACTAAATATTTATTCATATAGCAAGGTACACCAGTAGGGCAAAGTATGCATTAATTTTATGTCAAAATTAATATAAAGCAGAACATTATGAAATTGTTTACAACTGATAACTATCTTAGGAGAAGCATGGGGTTTCCTTTTTCTAAAAAAATACATTCTATAATGACATTGGAGATTTTCAGTGATTTCTAACTATGAGTCTCTCATATCATGCCATGTGAGTACTGACACAGGATGCAGTAAACTCAAGTTCATAGACTTAATATATCACATAAAAAAAGTGGTTATAACTTGTACTTATATTAATTTTGTATGATAGGTAATTAACACTTAAAAGGTCAGATAGAAATTATGTTCACTTCTGCTCTGCAGAGACCCCATTATTACCCTATGTACCTTAACAATTTTTATGACCAATAACAACATTAGTAGTTATCCACTAAACACTGCTATGCCAGGTTATTGGACACAGCTGGAGGCAAGATGCCAGTTCTGATGAGGCAATCAACTGCTCCCATATGGTCCTCTAATGAATGGATTCTATGCAGAAATGTCCGTTGTGAAACACACAGCAGCTTCACACAAAGTTCAACAAATGATGTTGAAGGAAGAATTCTCATATCTCCAAATTCTTTAGAGGGAATACTTTGGCCTCAAACAATGGTGCTAACAATTTAGTTAACAAAGAACTTTAATCTCACTGTCATGCAAACATAATTGGTGACTGGTTATACATCTTATAAACTTTGGAGTTAGCATAAATATTTCCTGTCCTCCAGAGATGATAAAATTTCTGAAACTAAAAATTAATTTAAATTCTTCATACAGATAATTCTAGTATTATCCTATTTTACCAAAATTTTGAATTCAAAGATATGGAGGAATTTTAATTGATGCACCACACAGGAGACATGTGGCCCGTTACGGTAATAAA
Source organism: Scalopus aquaticus (assembly GCA_004024925.1). Lineage (NCBI taxonomy): Eukaryota > Metazoa > Chordata > Mammalia > Eulipotyphla > Talpidae > Scalopus > Scalopus aquaticus. The sequence goes on along the minus strand of PVIJ01005825.1, from coordinate 44,461 downwards.
ACTGAAATTGGTAAATCAAATAAAATCGTGTTTATGAACAATAGTAATTAAAGATTTTGAAAGTAGGCTAATACCTGCTTTCAACTTAAGGACAAAATTGATTCAGAGGTGCAAATCAATGAAGATTCTGTAATCCAGTATTCATTACCATTAATGAAAGAGAAAAAAGAGCCTGGATACAGTGAATGGTTTTTTCAGGCAACTTTCATGTCCACTGTCTGGACAACAGGCAGACATATTTATTGCTTCATATTAATGCTAATAAAATGTGGTGTAAGGCATAACGGGATATGGGAATGTGATTATGCAAACTCCTCTAGACAACACACTAATATGTATGCCACACATTAGAGTTAACTATATGAATTATGAAGAAAATTCAAAATTCCTCTTTTTCTGTCCTGCTCTGTTCACCCTCAGGAGTGAGGGGCAAAGCCAAAAAACAAAGCAAAAAAAACAAAAACCTTCCTGGCATGCTGATTCCAAGTTCAGAGTAATGACAAAAAAACAGCAGAGGAGAAAACAAATTACCAACAATGTACATTTTCTCTAGCACTATACAAACTTGGGGTATATTCACATTATGATATTTGGGTTTTTTTTTTAATCTCAACAATCATTCACAGGCATTAAAATATCCAACCTACAGGTAAAGAAACTGAGAATCAATACCCTAAATGATTTGTTCCAAGTCATACATCTAGAAAATAATAAATCTCCAGTTTCTAAATCCTATGTGCACCCACTTTGCCTTTCAAGTAAAGACCATCATTCTTCTCCACTCCTGTCCCCAAGGTGCCTGAAAGATTTGACCAACAGTCACACACAAGGAACTATTATTGCACTTTCACGTATGCTGTTCCAAGTCCCTTTGATTTTCTGTATATTCTCACCTCATGCTTCTCATCCCCTAGTCTACTTTGACCCTTTAAGTTTTCAAAGAGCTATAATCATTGCCTCAGTATACTCTTGAAATAAGTAAACTATATTATCAGGTTTTCTTCCCATATAGGGTTTTGAAAATCTTAGTGACAGCAATATTTAAAAGGTAAAAAGAATGTTTTTATTTTGGTTGAGTAGAGTATCTGGAATATTTGATTCCTATCTTATTGATAGTATTTTGAGGCATTTTGCATAAAAAATATATCAATCTCAACTTCCAAAGGCGAAAATAATTCCAGTTGAGTTAGTTACATACATTGTAATGAGTTCTAACTTATGTATTAAAAATACACAGAAAATAAACCTATATTTCACACTGTTTGGTTAATCCTCAATATTGTTTTTTTTTTCTTTTGCTTCAGTTAACTACCCACCAAGACAAGTATTTGTATTCCTAATTACTGCTCTTTCACTTTTAGCAAGCTATTAAATAGTGAACAGAAAAGAGGCCTGTAGCATTTCTCACCAGAAAGTTCATTAAGACCAACTCAGGAATGCGTAAGGGGAGAATTATATTTCCTATGCAAGCAGGTGGGTATGTAGGATTGTAAAACAAGAGCCTCAATGAGTGGGTTCCTATGAGTAGGAGCAGATCATTATAACAAATGATGTGGGTAGACATCCCACTGACATTTAGTACAGCTTAACACAGCCAGAATGGAATAAAACTTAATAGTGGTCAAGGTGGAGAGAAGGGACAGTAGTAATGAAATAACTACAGCACATCCTGAGGTTGTTTCTGTGTCTCCTTTAAGTTAAAGCAGCACCATAACGAGAAGTGTCCTAAACTGCATTCTAGCTATCTGACAGCCAGTGGCATGGGGCAGTATGTCTAACTCTGCACATGGGTGCACAATGGCTTTTCTCCTTTATAGTTTCAATATGCAGGTGACAGTGCTTGCCCTATTATCTCGATGGCTGTTACTAAATAGAGTAAACTTTCTTAAATACGTCATTAGCATCCTTAGAATATATTTAAATGTAAGATATACTTCTACCTCAAGATACTTAATTTTTAAAAATCTTTCCGCAAAAGAACTGATAAATGGAATCAATCTATAAATGTGTGCTTATGGGGTAGCGCTTATGAGTAGAAAATATCAACATTTTAGTATATTATCAACTTTCTTTTAAAGATTTATTTATTTATGTATACAAGAACTGGGTGTAGGCCAGCAGTGTGGGGGTGGGGGTGGTGAGAGGATTCACCAGAGACAGAATGGGGAGTAGCACAGGTGGACTGACTGAAATACATTGCAGAGGTCTGCAGCACCATGTGGGTTAGCTCCCTGGTGGGGGATTGAACTCAGGCCACCCATATTACCAACTCTTAATGCTACTAGATGTTCACTAATCAAAGGAAGTGAAAAATGAAATGGGGTAATTATTTTGTAATATACGCATTCCTTGAATTTTCCAGAATATTTTCAATAAAAATAAATTTAAAAACACAAGAATTATTCCTTCACATAGGCCTATCAGTTTCCCTCTGGGGCTATAAAACCCTCAAAGATAAGGACCAAATTTCCTGTCCCAATCTTTACATCTAGAAAAAGAGATTGGACAAATGGATTCAACATCTTAAGGTCCAAAATTTCAGGGACTTGGCAGAATTGTATCAAAGGAGGTTAATCTAAATTGAACCAGGATGGTTGCAAAATATAATACTTTTATAAACCATACTTAATCTTTTCCTGTGGAAACTCAGAAAATTTTGCATTTTCTAGGTCTCTGTCTTAATTTTCCAGGTAAGATATTACTGCATATTAGTCTATATTTTAAAACCTCATATAATATCAAACTTAGGGGTAATTTAAAAGGTTTTGCTTCATAATTTTTTTTCTATTTTTCTTTGATCAAGTCTCAAAATGAAAAAAAAAGTCAATCAAACTCTTAATAAAATATAGGGCAAAAAAAGGCTAAGATATATAGAGGAGAAGGCCTAAAGTAGAATATTAATTCCATGTGGTTCTGATAGGGTACTAAAAAGCTTAGAGATTTTAGATAAAACATTTTAAATAAAATAAACCCTTTTAGATAAAAAACAGAACTCTGAAGAGCTGATCAGATAAAGGAGGGACACTGAGGCTAGCAACATATCCTGACATCAGAAGTCACTGATAATCATCTCAGGGTGGACAAAGTGACAGTATGCATGACCTGACTACTTCAGTTAGCCTCAGAAATATGAGGAGCCATTTCCTTTAATTTTGAATAATCCAAAAATCCCCTTGATTGGCTTCATAGTTTTACCTATTTCCTGCTATCAACATTTGTTATTTCTATGATAATGAATATATTCAGGAGGGAAATCGTCAGATATTTGAATTATGTAATCGAATGGATGAGAGCAGATCGACCAGATAATTTAGAAACTAATTGTTCCATTACTTAAAGTGGATTTTTGTTCACATGTATTAACATTTGTACCTTACAGTGGCCCACATAAGACAAATAAAATCCAATGATACTACTGCGAAAAGTGTGATTCACAAGATACCTAAACTTTCCAGAGATAACAAATAAGTTTCATATTTTCATGCTACCAGGAAATTAATTTTTTAAAGACAAGTATTTACAAAATAACATCTGATGGATAATTATCACTGCAGTGTGTTCTTCCTCTCTAATTCTCACTGTGAAGAGAACTGTTGGGAGAGAGTTTGTGTCACAAGCATGAAAATCACTGGGGACAAAGCAAATGGGTAAGAGCACAAGAAGGAAAAAAAAAAGTATGAGAGAGCAGAAGACAGGCTAAGAGAAGAGAGTTTAGAGTAATGATGTGTTGATGGATGTGTTTGTGTACCTCAAGATTGAGCTTGTAATGCATTTAAGGGCAGCAGCCTTTTTTAATCACAAAAGAGACTTCACTCAATGTCCCAAGGGATAAAAATTTTAAAGAAAGACCTTGCTTTTCTGTTTTCTTACAAGAATGAAGCACTCACTGCAGAATAAAGCAGAAAGATGATATTATAAAACAATACAAAATTGAAAGATAAATGACAGAATCTATCAAGTAGACTTAGATGGGGGAGCAGGGGAGTGGGCATTATTTTATAACAAGAGAAAAAGAAGAATCAATGACAAATGTGAAAATATTTTCCTTTGCCAATATATTAATTTCATAATTTAAGTTTTTAAAACCTACCAAGAGGTCAAAGAGATCCTTTAAAATATTTCAGTTTTACTTTGAAAGAACCTCAACTATGGATAATCAAAAACCACTTTCTTTGTGCTTGCTCTTATGGTGGATATGGTATGGTAACATACATCTGAAGAGGTGTGAACCTCTCGCCCTAAATCATATGCAAAGTCGTAAACCAATGTTATATCAAAAATGAAAAACAAAAATTAAAAACAAACAAAAATAAATAAATCTACACTTGTATAAAAGTGATTTTTAAAAGCAAGATCTAATAATGTGTAACACCCTGATGTTAATTACATAGACCACTTAATTTCTTAAAAACATAAAATAAAACTTCGTTTGGAGCTGCACGTATCAGACATTATATTCATGTCAGAGCATTATTTTTACATATTTTAATAATATGATTTTCCATGTAAAATGTGTCAAGCAGAGATACTAGCTCACTATGAAAATGGTCATATTTTAAAACATAAGAACCACCATGAACCAATGAAATAAATGTTAGGAAAGTTTTGCACACATTCCTCCCAAAATTATATGCTGATAATTTTAGTCAATCATAATTTGATTAATAATTCCTAATTGCTGTCTCTTAAGCTATGTGCCATTTACAATTTTAAGGAAATATTCAAATATTGCTCTTTCTTTAGCAGAAGATTGAATATGTTTCAAATTCTAGATAAGTAAAAACTCCATTTGAAGGGTTCTCTGAATTGCTGCTCCTTTTGTGTTCAGTAGCCCTTATGATCTTGATTTATTTAATCTGATTAACCAGGACTGAGAGACCAAGGTCTACATCTAATTGGTCATAGGATCTGGGCACAGCCCTTATCATTTCTGGGCCATGCTGGAGAATTCCAGCAACAAAAGAAGAAAAAGTTAAACTGGGTTATCCCTCATGTCTATTTTTCTATATTAATCATGTGTTGGTCAAAGAGTTCTAATTGACTACTATTCAAAATGGTGGTCTGTGATGAGGCTCGGTGCTGGCACCAGCATGTTAATCAGCAATCAGTTTTCTTTGTCAATAAAGTCCTGAGTGGAGAAGTCAGTTGAATTCAAGTGAGTGTAGTGGGCGCCCTATCCTCTGGGGACTTAAAGCAGTTCACAGACTGGTTTGAGGGTTGAACTGTCCCAAAACACTCCTCTTCCCTATCACTTAAATGATTATCTTCAGGAACATCCAAAAAATTTTACAGTGACATGAATACAAGTAGTATTCAGTCCAAGGCAATTGACAACAGTGAAATAATTTACAGGGGCATCATTATACTCCTGCAGTACGCAATTGGATATTTCTTTCCTTTTTTTTTCTTTTTTAAGATTTATTTATTGGGGCCTCCCTGGTGGCGCAGTGGTTGGGCGCTGCACTGTGGAGCTGTAGGCAGCAGCAACACAAGTTGGCCCCCTTTGATGGGGGAGATTCCCACATGGCGCAGCAGACCTCTCCTGCCTCACTCACTGCTCCCCATCTTGTATCACTCATCCAGACAGCAGAGAAGAACATATAATTCCTGTGAATTATATTCCAGTGTATTTATTATCCTTATATTCCAGTGTTATTTCCTTCGATCTGCCTGTTCTGCACCCCACTCCTGCCACCCCAGGCCTGTACCCCAGCTTGTATGCATAAATAAAATAAATCTTTGCACATAAACAAATAAATCTTTTTTAAAAAAGAATACAAATATTATTTTTAAAAAAGATTTATTCATTTTTATATGTAAGAGCTGGGGTGTAGGACAGAGGTGTGGGGGTGGTAAGGATTCACCAGAGACAGTATTGGGGGCAGAAAAGGCAGATCTACTGAAATACACTGCTGAACGGAGCAGTGGGCGAGACAGGAGAGGTCTGCTGTGCCTTGTAGGTCAGTTCCCTGAGGGGGATCGAACTCCTGCTGCAGTGGCTGGCAGTACCTTGATACTGCTGAGACTTTAACCCCTGTGCCACCGGGGAGGCCCATAGTTGACTATTTCTTAAAACATTAAGAGACTATACAGATACAGATACAAACACAAGGCAGAAATGTTTGCACCCTAGTATTGGCATTGCATCTCCAAACCTAAAATTGCCCTAACATGGTCTAACAAAACAAGTATACTGAAATAAGTTATTCAACTAGACAGCATGGTAATTGCAGAAAGTTGTTGAGGTGTACTTCATCTTGTATCAGTCATCCAGAAAGCAGAGAAGAACATATAATTCCTGTGAATAAACACACAAAATATCTGAAGAATGTTCCAGAAAAGTTACAGGATATACATATGCTGTATGTGTCAAGCTAATAATTGAGTGTAAAAACTGTCATTTTTAGAAGTTTCTATTTGTGGTACATATGATCCAGAGAATCTATATGTTCTTTCATTACCACAGATTGAAATTTATTTAAAATTGAGATAAACATATCCCTATCCTATTTTATTATATAGCACTACTATTTAAATTAGATATGAAAAGTATTTTATACATATATTTTAAATGTTTACAAAAGATGAGGGGACTGAGCATGGTATTCCTCCACAGGGTGGAAACTGCTCTCTATATAAGTGGAGGATATTTTTATTATTCAGTTGCTTTAAGGCAGCTATTTGGTCCAAGCTAGTTGCTTATATAAGTAATTGGGGAGGTTTATGCATTTTTTTTAATTTGGATGTTACAAACTCACGGTAAATTTCATCAAAATGCATGCAACTTATTTAAGCACTGATGCATTTCACAACAATGACCCCTAACATCACTGCTCTCCCTTTGCAACTACTTGCTTGTTGAAGAATTTTTTTTCTCTTTCCATGTACACATACACGTATACCACGTATCTATATGCATTACTTTATTTTAAATGTCTCAGTGCTTCTGAGGCTGACTGATGTAAGATGTTATTTTGAACATGCCAAAGCATCTAAACGGCTCCAGTCTTTTCTTTTCAGCCTGCATTCCTTGATAAGTGGCAAAGCTTCCCACTTATCAGTCACTCAAAGTGACTGTAGCTGTCACTTGTGTACAAAGCGCAATCAGTTTGGAAGCGGAGACACCAGCATTTTTCTTCTCAGCTTGAAGCAAACACGTTTTGACTGCTAGTCATTCAATTTTAAAGCATCCTCAATTAGGGGCGGATGAAGATATAAAGAAAACACATCCTAAACACCTCCACCAGGCAACAGAAAAATTTTATTGTTATCTCCTGATTTCCCTTTACAGCAGCACAGTCCCTCCTCTTTCTGTGGCTGCATGACACGGGCACTCGCGACAATACACCCTCTGTCATGAAAAGACTGCAATAATATATTATACTAACACTCCGTAGAAACCTCTGCTGTGCCTGTTTATGTTTTCTTCTGTTCTCTCCTTCTTGAATCTCTCCTTAGAAATTAAAATAATTTACTTCAAAATGAAAACAAAACAACCTTCCTGTTCATTAGTACACAACTTTGTAATCAATGGAAACAAAGTTCAAATGAATAATAAGAAGGGGAGAAAATTTACCAGAAAAAGTAAAGTCATCAGGGGAAAGGGAATGACTAGTGAGTATGCTGGGTAGTCAACAGCAGCTATACATACAGGTATAAAAAGTTGTAAAAAGGAATACAGAAGTAGGAAGGAAGTAAATATATACATATATATATATATATATGTATATATTTAGAATTAGATGGTGGCTATGATAGGAGAAAAAAATTTTAAAGACAAATACATACTTTAGTAGTACACAGGAAATGAAGATGAAGTGACTAATTGAAAAACACACACACAATGTACACATATGTAGTAATATGAATTTCTGAATAAATGTGGCATGAAATCAGAATCAGCTAACTAGTTTACCTTTTAGACCTGTTTACCAATGAAAGTACATTAGTTAGCCTCCTCAAATTTCATTTTTCGGTATAATACTTCTTTTGAAAGATATCTGTCTTACATAAACATGAATTCTATCTCTTTGGCATTTAGAGGTGGAGATTCGGTTAAATGCAGTAATTGGTTATGTGAACCATATCAGTCAGTCATTTACAAATATTTATCTCCCCCATTTATCAAAGGACACTTCCTTATTTGGTTTACTACGGAAAATACAACAAAATTACTTTCTAAAAAATCCTACCAAAATGCCAGTTCAATAGGTTTGACTCAGTTTGAGAATATCAATTACTATTATTTTCCAGAGATTATCTGAATTAATTTACTCATTACTGCTTCAACAAAGAGAGGAAGGCATCTTTTTAGTTTACATAGTATCCATCTGTTCAGATCTTGGAATCAAGTCTCTCTCATCCCTTTCCACTCTCTTCTCCACTTTTCTGTTAGGTTCCACAGTGTGTACAATGAAGGAAATGCTATAACTTATGTGAATTCTTAGAATAAATTATACAAAATGACCTCTGCAAAATACTAAGCACTTAAGCAATGGACTCCTCCTCACCAGTATGGTACATAAAGATCTTATAGTTTGTAGCACTAAGGAATGTTGATTATCTTACTGATGACTCCCCAAACACCTATGCCAGTTCCTTGAGAAAACTTTATTATTTTGCACTCCACCAAGTGGGTAACATCCCCCTACTTTACTCATTTATCCCTTTATAGTCAATAAATATTTTTGAGTACTTATAATAGGCAATGAGCTATATGGGGGTCTCTGGGTATAGCAGTGATCAAGACAGACAAAATCTCTTACCTTACAGAACTTATTGCCAAATATGTGCAGTGGTGGCAAGAATATAGCAAAACTAAGTAAATATAAGGGGGCAGGGCAAAAGTGCTATGAAGGAAAGTATAATAAGAGATCAATATGAGTGGGGGTGCATGGACTATTTGGGATTAGACTGTCAAAAACAAACTCCCTGAAGATGGTGGCACTCGATGAGACACCAGACTGAAGTAAGGGACTGAGATATGTGATGAGCTAAATAAAGTATTACAGGCCACAAGAATGACATATACAGTGTTCTAATACTAGCCCATTCCTGACATACTATTTGCACCCAGAAAAAAAGCAGGTTTCTGGGGTGGAAGAAATAAGGGGAAAAGTTAGAGATGTTGACAGTGGTCTAATCAAATCCAGCCCTACAGAGTAGGAAAATGAGAGTGCATTTGTTTTAAATGACATGGTTCTGAGAATAGTTACAGCATACTCAGATTTAAAAAGTCACTCCAGCAGCTGTGTGAAAAAATATGTTTAAGGGGTCTACAGAGGAAGTAGATGACCAAAGTGGTTAGGAGTGTCTAGGTGGGAAGTAAAGGTGACTTAAATAATGGGGTGGGGAGTTGGTAGACTGACAGATTTGGGGAATAAAAGCAATGCTGATGAAATTATTGTGGGTTTTAAGAGAATGAGAGCATCTGAGGAAGGCTGCTAGGTCTTTAGTAACAGAAATTAGTCAAATGGTATCATATTCATAGTTGGATAAATTGGGAAAGAATGAGTTTGGGGAAGAAAATTGAAGATTCTGTTCTGGAAATGTGATGTTTGATCTCCCTAGTTATTCATTTAAATAGACAGAACAGCCAGTTTATTATTTGACTCTCAGGTCTACAATAGAGACTGAGGATGGAGAGATAAATTTTGGAGTGTTATTTTTAGGACAGGATATAAAGCCAGTAGATGAGATCACTCAGGAAGCAAGTGAAAATAACGAAGACAGACAGGGGAGCAGTACAGCAGTCAGCCTTATAAGAATGGGAAGAATCTACCAAGTGAGACTGAGGATGGGAGGCAGAAAGTTAAAGAGAAAAGATAAGACTTCACTATTTTGGTGGCCAATGGAAGAGAGTTGTAATAGTAGAACTGATTAACTTTATCAAACACTGCTATGAAATCCAGTATGATGAAGACTAGGAATTTACCACTTTTAAAATAGTCACTGAGAAGGAACAAAGTTCAATTTTCTGTTCTGCTTCTCCTTCAAGGAAAAACTAGGGGCCACCTTAGTATCAAGAAAATATCTTCAATCTTCTATTTATTCTTCCTCTCCCGTTTTGATTGTTAACCTTCCTTTTCTGAAGAAAAACAGAGCTAAATACATGTACAGACAGTGGTGCAATAACTCAGTTTCTCATTCGCCATAAGTAACAAAAAGCTTTACTAGCTTGTGAACAGAACCGATACTTAGGCTTGAGAGAGCACTGAAATAGATTTGCCACATGCTAAAGAAGCCTGAAACGTATGTTGACTCAGGATGTATCTCCATTCCTAGAATAATTCATTTTATGTTGACATTGTTAATTTCATAAGCATTTTGGGGCCTCCCTGGAGGTGCAGCGGTAGGACGCTGCGCTGTGGAGCTATCGGAAGCAGCGACGCTAGTTGGACTCCAGGGAGATCCCCACATAGTGCGGCAGACCTCTCTTGCCTCGCCCCCTGCTCTCCTCAGCAGTGTATTTCTGTCACTCTGCCTGTTCTGCTCCCCACTCTGTCTCTGATGAACCCTCTTGCAGCAACATGCCTCTGGTCTGTACCCCAGCTTGTATTCATAAATAAATAAATCTTAAAAAATTTTTTTTCATTAGCATTTCACTTTCATCCTATCTGACAACTCTCTTCAAAGAGAGAAGACCCAAAGATTCTTTCGAAAGACTTTGTGAGCACTCCCTGCTGCAACGTTAACTTCATCACACTAATATGTAAATTAAGGTGAAATGAAAGAAGTTTATTTTAGGCAAACATACTGACTTCTGGTCTGCATCCCCCAAATCTTTCTGCTGTTGTTCAACTGCTACATTACGTTTTATTTCTCACAACATGGTGATTATGTTCCTAGAGTTTTATATAAGCTCTACTGACTCATTTTGTTAGAAGATAGGGTATGGACTGCGAAACGGAAGTGAAGAGCAGTGCTCAAGTTTTTCCACAGGTAATCTTGTTTGAAAACAGGATGAAAAGTCATGGGATCTATTGCTGCCTGTCTGCTTTCTGGACCAGTCTCACTAATGCCACAACTGCCATACTGGATTCAATGAACCCCAGATTAATTTCATAAATCATACTGCAATACTGGGAAAGAAGAGACCTAGAAATGGAATAATAACAAAAGGAAAAGACCAAAAAAAGACTGTTTGAGATGCTATATAAAAGATGAGAAAAGAAACCCCCCCCTCATTAAATGCATTATTTATGTTTTAGTGAGCAGCCCAAGTCAGGAAAATTAATTACAGAAGCAATAGTAAAGATTTCAAAAACTGCTGCCAATATCACCTTAACATAGTAATCAAATAGGATTACTTCAACTAGGCTCTCATTAGTGGATATTAAAAAGTTTAAAATATTGCATCTGCCTGGTGGTGGAGGGGTTAAGTCTCAGTGCTATCACTCCTGGTCTGAGTTTAATCCCTGGCCAGGGAGCTAACCCACATATAGCACAGCAGACCTCTCCCATTTCACCCACTGCTCCCCTTAGCAGTATATTTCAGTAGATATACCTGTTCTGCTCCCCACTCTGTCTCTGGTGAATTCTCTCACCCCTACACCTCTGGCCTACACCCCAGTTCTTTTTTTAAAAAGATTTATTTATTCATGCATACAAGAACTGGGGTGTAGGCCAGAGGTGTGGGGTGATAAGAGGATTCACCAGAGATAGAGCAGGGAGCAGAACAGGCAGCTCGACTGAAGAACACTGCTGAGGGGAGCAGTGGGCAAGGCAGGGCAGGTCTGTGCGCAATGTGGGACGCTCCCTGGCCAGGGATAGAACTCGTGCTGCAGTGGCTGCAGATAGCTTCATAGGCTGAGACTTAACCCACTGCACCACCAGGGAGGGCCCACCCCAGTTCTTTTATGCATAAATAATAAATTAATAAAAGTTTTTAAAAATAAAAACTTTAAAATATTAAGGTAATAAATTTAATATTCTACGTAAACATAAAGTCATACTAAAAATTTATCACAGAAAAAGGGTAATAACACTCTATGTCTATTTGGCTCGTCCTTATTATGTCCCGCAAGGAAACTAAAAAGATATATTGTACATGGTACAAATCTTAGAACTGTGAAGTTCAGTTCAAAATTCACCTTTCTATAAAAACCCAACTTTAAAAATTATGTCCTGAATGACAATTCAATGTGCTTAGACTAATGATATATTTATCTCCATTCTTTGCTGAGACACCATTAAAATGATTTTTAGAAAGCAAATACAGTGATAAGCCTCTATCACATGATATAATTAACAAGGAGAGGCAAAATATCTGACCAAATTTTTGGCAGATAAGAGCAACAGTAGAATACTCATTGACAGAAGTGGACGAAATATACTATAGAGTATACCTGGAGGAAGCCTCAGTCAGAATGAAACTTAATTCGCCTTCTGAGCCACCAGAAAGTCTTGGGACCTGAAATTCCAGGTAAGAGAGGGAGGCCAGAAGGAAGATCTGGGCTGAAACAGTAAAATCAGTTGAAAGTGGTTCTTAACAGTCTGCCTCTACCCCAGTCACATCACACCTTCTCGGCAGAAATGAACAGCCTGGAGAAATGTAAAGACCACTGGAGTCCTGGAACAAAGACTTCTCTGCCTGACAGAAAGAGTTCATGTAGTGGATGGCCACCTTCCTACTCTCACTGAAGCAATGACCACCTTTTGATAAGTCTCGTTTCTAGTCAGATTTTCCAATCTCTTTTTCTTATCTCATTCTTAATGAATGAGTGACCAATATTGGGTAACCAATATATTTTTTTCCAATTCTATTTGAGTAGAGCTTCAAGCAGGTAAAAAAAATAGAGGTAAAGATAATTTCAGAAAAGGTTATTTTACTTTTTTCAAACATCTTCATATTCATTTATTATGAGATAGTCAAGAAGAAATGAGCCAATAAACTAGAATAATCTTAAAAAAAAGAATAAAGAACAAGAAGAAGTTCATGGTATTAAAAAGTTTATTTCTCAATTAAAGATTCAATTAAAAATCTTAGAAAACAAATTTTAGGTTAGGCCCTAGAAAGAAGAATCAAGAAACAGAGACAACATATGAGCATAAGAAACATAGTAAGTAACTTAGAAAATATAATATCTCCTTAACAAGAGATCCAGGAAGAACTAGAAAGTAAAGGAGTTAAATAACCAAAGCAGCAGCAGCAGCAACAACAACAACAACAGAGAATTTTCCAGAGCAAAAGAGCAAAGCTCTTTAGACAAAAAGACTTAGGGTGATTACAAAACAATAAATGAAAAACAAAGGTCTAGATCCCAGGAAAATGTCACAGTAAACAGAAGATGCTAAAAGCTTTCAGAAAGGAAAATAATACTGATCATCAACAAAAATTAAAAATCAGATCAACACTTATTTCTCATAGATGGTAGAAGATGATAATCAATAGATTTAAAATATAAGGAAAATGATTTTCAACTTAGAATTTACTTACAGCCAAACTGTTAATCAAGTAGAGGGTAAAAAGGGACACAATTATATATGCATGCATTTAGAACATTTATTCCAGAAGCTTTACATCTTGTGCATCCCACTGCCTCTCCTTTTCTTTCAAGAATTTCCCTGAAATGATTCTGGAGCAAAACAGAAGATATAAACCAAGACCAATGGAGGAAATAGTGATTCAAACTCTGGAGAATCAGAAAGGACATCCCAGAGTATCAGCTCAATTAATTAATCTAAGTGAAAGTAGAAGACAGAGGACCAGGGAGCAGGCATGAAGAAAAAGGAATTTCCAAAGATTTGATTTATTCTTGGGCACGTGGCACAATTTATGGAGCTAATAAGCAAACAGCATGAGGAGGGAAAAAAGAAAGGCAATTCAAAACCTGAGAAAAACACAGAGCTATACAGAAAGGTAAAAAGCAGTTCCCTATCAGACTATCCAAAAGATAATAGAGAGATGTATGATTTAAGGAAAGACCATTTACTGACTTTCAACTTTTGGGATTACTTAATAGGTATATGTGAATATACACATAGATATATACATATAAACATACATACATGCATGCATGCACACACATTATATATTTTTAAACATGCAAATATAATAGATATTGTAAGAGGAGAAGCCAGCCTCATCTGGCAATACACACTGTTTATGATTGATGAAATAAGAACAGCAGTGCAAGTGAACTATTTAGAGTTTAAAAGTACCTAGAGGAAAAACATAAATTGCTCATATAAAACTCATCGTGAGGTGAGGGAGAGAACAGGAGAGGATGCCAGGTCTGTAATAAGTGAACTAAGTAAATCTTCATGCTTCCAAAGCTGACACATCAAAAATAGCAATATAATTATATTTTTTTTCTATAGGAAGAAATAATTGGAGACTATTAAAAATAAAAGCTTAAAGTTATTTTCAAGTAGCTAAAGGATTGCATAACAAAGACCAGCCTCTGCATGGCTGCCTTCAGGTACTCTTTTAGCCAGGCAGCAAGTATTATATCAATAAAAATGAAAGTATATATGCACATCACTCTATGTGTCTCTCTGTTCTATAGAGACTGACATGTCTAGACAGAGAAATAAATATATATTCATATATATGAATGGTTAAAGAATTTTAAAGTGGCTTCCTCTGAGTAAGGACAGCTGTAGTCATCATATACTCATTGTCAAGAGGCCACCTATGTTCTTAAATGAAGCTCTGCTTTCAGAGTATAAGGAAGAAGGACAGCCATCCTTAAAGCCACTTCTTTCTATCGCCGTATTTTATCCACTAATAATCTATGTGAATGCCAAAAACTGTATCCTGTCCAGCTGTGGTATATTTTATTTCATATGGCAAAACATTTGTTGTAGCTCAAGGAGTTAATGCATTTCCTTCTCAGGCTGAAATGCTACCTTAATTGCAAGGTATTTATTCTTGGCATTTTCAGTCTCCTAAAGAGACAAGGTTACTTTGCAATCTCTTTGTGCTCATAATATGTGTGGGGTCTTGTAAGGGGGAAGGGTAAAATGCTTCCAACTTACCACACTCAGAGAAAGAAATCATAAATCAGCAGGTCAGTCAAGTACTATTATTTCACCTTTAACATTATTATGTTTTCAACACAATATTTCACTGGATTTTGTTCTGCATAATAACTTATCAAGAATTACCAAAACACTTAATGAGCTCAGAGAACTTTGGCTCAAATAAAATGAAACCTTTATCACAAATTGGTTGAGCCCATGACTGCAACTTAATCATTCAATTGTATATAAGTCAAGTGTATTTTTACATTGTAAGAATAAGTTCCCAGGGTAAGAAAACTCATTTTAAAACTTTGGACCATTAAGCTTTAAATGGCAGAACATTAGTGTAATAAAAATGAACTAAACCAAGATTTGGGAAACTTGGACTTCAGCCATTGTCCCACAAGAAACAACTTACGTGACTTTGGGAAAATCTTCTAATCTTCTTGGTTTCAATTTTCAAATGTCAAAATGAAAGACAGTTCTAAAGACTTACCAGGGATCCTTTGCAGTTCTAAGACCCTATGAATTTGGAATACTGAACTCACAATTTTCATGGCTACTGCCATGTAGATCATATTCTTTTTATCCTAAAAGTTCTGCACTTGCCAGCAATACTCAATAAATTGCCATCATCAGAAATACAATAGAACGTAATCTAACAACTTACCCAACATATTTTAGCACTGTCACTAAATGCCAGGCATGATGCAATTTAATCCTCAGACTAACCAGGTATATCTTAGGTGTTATAAATTCATTTAATAGGTAGGAATAAGCAATTTATCACTTAGAGGGATTAAGCAGTTTTCACAAGATCACATAGTAGATGAGGTGCAAAGACCTAGAGATGGTATGTTTAATTCTAGAGAACCCGTGCACTATCTTTATAAAAGTACTTAATATCATTAAAATTGTGTTTCATTCTGTTAAACATGATCCTATGCCATTTTAACAGCCAAGTTCTTTTCTACACATTGTGGAATGTACATTTCCTGACTAAGAATACAAGAATTTGTCCTTTGCTCTACCCTTAATTCCAGACAAAATCAGTGACCCAAAGCTACTAATAAGTCCTGTACATGCTTTACTTATGAGTCAGAAACAATGACAGGGAATTATTAAATACCAATTCTTTGACCCCAAGAGAACACAATGAACAATAGTTGAAAAGTTTATCAGTAAGGGGAAAGCAATAAATTTGTTAAATCTCTTATGAAAGTTCAAATACTTTGCTCCCAGTCAATCATAATAATTAGCATGTGAAAAACTGTACAGTATCTTTATATTTGTCTTTAAAAATAACTTAAGTGGATTTTATACTAGAGCGTGTTGCTGGATTGACCCTATTAGATACTAATAAAAGAAAGTTAAATTACATTACGGGTTGAAAAGGGTAAGAAATTTAAACCACACATGCCCCAAAGTTACATATGCCCCAAAGCTATAGAAACCTTTCCCCATCCACAATTCCAAGACTAAAGGGAACTTGGACATCCAGGAAAATTCAATTTGCTACTAGAATAGAAGTTGAATAAATGTGAAAGGGACAAGAGGGAACTGTTGATCTGGAATCATTATTGGAAACAAAAACCACCTATCTGTTAGAAATAGGATGACTTAATATAAAAAAAATTAAGTAATAAAGTTGCTAAAAGTTGGGCACTGTAGCACATGCAACAAAGTAAAAAGAAAGCAAACGTTTCCGTCAGAAAAACCTAGAAAGTTATTTTACTCTAAAATATTGTAAATTTCATCTCATGTATTAATGTATATTAACAATTAGCTAGATACAATAACAGAAAATAGGTCTTTTTTTAAGGATAATAAATAAAAATAATCAAGGAAAATATTACTGGATAGTAAAAAAGGTGGCTCAAACTTCTTGGTATTAAGAAATGCATATACATGTTCTGAAGAAAAGTTAGAATTTGGTGTTCTGACATGATTTTATTTGTAGGATAAAAGGATTTATGATATTGCAAAGAGTAACAAAGAACTTTATTCTTATTTTAATCCTAATTAGTTATGAGAATAAACTTGGCAGAACATTGTAACTCTATAAATTTCTTTAAAGGAAGTAGTGTAGATTAAATTTTCAATCAAATACGAATCATGCAATTTTAGAGCTAATGTTGTGTTTTAGAGATAAAAATATTTCATAAAAATCGATCTTAAGTGATTAAATAAAACTAACTTGCAAGTTCCTGTGGCATCGTCTTTGGAATAAGTAACTGCAGAATCAAATCTACCGGAACTCTTTCTATCTAGAGTTGAAAAAGAATTAACAGGCCAAAAAAATTTTTAAATGACCTGGATTATTAGAATATGTGCACGCTTATGTAAAGACACATCTAGAAACTTGTTCATACATTTCTTTCATACGACTAAAATAGAATAAAGATGGTAAATTAATCTCTCTTTTAAATAAATCTCACTTTCAAGAATGAAGAACATGTTGGGGAATATCATCTTCTTATCATTTAGCATCTAAATATGAAAATTTGCACTGCTCCCTAACCCTATCAATTTGAACTACCTAACACATCTATCTAACCCTTCTATGAATGACTACCTTTACCAATATTGGTCAAAGTTAATGCCATGCATATTTATAACTGAAACAAGACCTAAAAGTAGCCTTAATAGTACATCTTAACTGTAGACCAATACAGTCCACTATTGCATCACTGTAGGAACTATAATACATTGTTCTTTGAAGTCCAAAGCAATGATGGTACAAAATATCTTAAGATGATGCAATCAGTATGAATACATTGGTATTTTTTTCCTACAAAGTCTTAAGACTTCATATTTAAGAAGAAAAAATTACAGCTTACATTCAATACATTTTACCTAAGGCATTTCGAGTATCAAAGAAAACCTAATCTCCATAAATTCTTACATGAGGGCCTCCCCAGCGACACAAGGGCTTAAGTCTCAGCACTATGAAGCTATCCACAGCCACTGCAGCATGAGTTTGATCCCTGGCCGGGGAAATAACCCACACGGCACAGCAGACCTTTCCTGGCTTGCCTGCTGCTCCCCTCTGCAGTGTATTTTAGTCAATCTGCCTGTTCTGCTCCTCACACTGTCTCTGGCAAATCCTCTCATGCCCCTCCCCCACACACCTCTGGCCTACACCCAGCTCTTGTATGCATAAATGATTAAGTCTTAAAAAAAAAAACCAGGAAGGAATGGGAAAGAAAACATTCAATAAAGAAATATGATACAGATTTTATGTGGAGGGGAAGAAAAGGTGTATTCTATGCTTTTAACCTTCTATTTCTGCACCTGCCACTACATTAATGCTTGTGGTAATGATTCAAACCATTTCTCAATAGACTGAGTAACTTAAACACATTGTGACTTTCATAACTATTAAGTGTTTGTAAGACTGTTCCATATCAACCATTCAAAAATATATCTTAGAATTATGGTCTTAATGAAGATACTAGACATTGTGAAGATGAATTCCTTTGAGATAAGTATTGACTAAGCCTTATTTTTTGCCTGCAACATTCTCTACTTCCCAAACTGTTTCTTTTTTAAAGTTTGATGGGTTTTGATTCTCTCAGTATCACTCATCTGTATTAACACTGAAAAGAGGACAAATACACAGATATACTACCTCAATGCCTCCCAGTTACCATCAGTATGACATTATTTCTTTAGAAAATACTTTCCTTTAAAAAAAGAAAACAATTGGAGTGTTCACTTTGTGAACTAGTGGAGACCAGCCATTTGCCATTTTGATAAAATGGAAAATCTAAACTTTTAAAATTCTCAAACTCAGCAAAATTTCTAAAAACAGAAAATTTTCTGTCCAAAAAAAATTGCATTCATTCCGAAAACTCTACTAATAACTAGCTGTGTGATCTTATACTCTTATAAATTACAGTGCTCCACACCCTGGAGCAAGAAATCAATCCATTTCTTATTTTGTGATAATGACAGAGCTTAAAATCCACATTCCGAATAAAGTGGTCCTAATTGTGGAACAATTCCCCTAGAAGCTTTGAAGGTGTTGACTAATATTAAAGGGTCAAAAAACACAGCTTATTGAACCTTTTACATACTTATAAAAAAAAATCTAGATATACTTTTATAATTCTGCTTTTCAAAAGACTTTCTCAACTGCATAAAAATTATAAAATTTTAAGATTACTCATACCCAATTGTATATTATTGTGCCAAATGACAGTGAAACCCTGTAACTTGCAAAAGGGCTTTATAGCTGACTCTAGAATTGCATCTTTCTTAAAATGAGAAGGTGGGATAACAACTTTAGTTCTTTATATTTTCAATAGTTAAGAATTTTAAATGTTAATAACCTAGTACCATTAACTAAAACCATTAATTAGCACACTTAGACTGTGTATAAAATCCAATGAAGAGTTTAAACCATGGAATTCAGTAACTATTCTCACAATATGAATAAGTAGGTAATACATCATATCACACGATTACAGTTAAGGAAGTCAGAGACTCCTGGATGAAATATCTCACTGTTGATTTTCTCTGTCTTACTGAAGCTGTGACCAGCTCTTGCAAATCTCAGGTAGAACAAGACTGAGTAAACCCTGACTGAGCTGCCCAGTCCAGAGTAAAGAAATTAAGTGTACCTGACCCAATTAGATAAAATGGGATAAACTCTGTTGGCAAAGAAGTCTAAACATGGTTAATATATGAATGAAATAATTTTGACACGTTTGCTTCTCACATTTATGATATTTACACTTAATAAAATATGTTGAATTATCAAGATATAATTTCAAAAAGAATGATGAATTTCTCCTCAGATAAGCTGACTGCAAAGTTAACAGTGGCTTCCAGATGGATTATGTTTCGTAGGGTTGGATTCATAGCTCCATGAATTAGATTCCTGTTCTTCCTGGCAACTTACTTTTTTCATTATCAATACAGCTGTTTTCCTCCTTCTTTACTGATGCTTCTGCTCATTGTAAATTTCCACATACAAAGATACAGCGGTTATAGCTTCCTCATATTTGGTTTCTCTCGGCAATACCCACAGACGAAATCTGATGTGAACAGCAAATTATAACCATCCCTAACTTCCACCTTTAATCACACTCTGCCACTTCTCTGTAACCGAAAACCTCCTCTACCTTTCTGCTCAGCCTCCCCTGCACCTTCACCATGAAGAACACTTACAGGCACATTATGACCACTAAAGAAAAGGAAACATTTCTAACATGTCTCTACAACACTGTACAGGCTGAAAGTCACAGCAAGGCACTATCTGTAAGATTCTTGTGCCCCAAGAGGCCACATCATGAGTTAGATTGAAAGTAAGTTTTATCTTGAAAGTCATTTCAGTTAGGTCATGTAAGAATGAGAAAGAAAATGTACATATATTTTTAATGGGAAGTATGAAATTATGATTTCTGACCTGGATCTGTTGTTGAAGCAAATTTATCTTGTGTTGTTGCTGCAGAAGCTGCTGCTGTTGTCTTGCAATCTGTGGAAAAATAGTGTATCAAAATTTTAAAAGCATATCGTAGTTCCAAGGGGAAATCACCAATATTCAATTTCTCTAAGGCTGTGACAATGATTAAGATGTGTCTGTGCCCCCATAACACCAAAGTACTAAAGTAGTACTAAAAGTTGTAATAAAGCACTACTTTTACTTTTTTACTTTTACTTTCGCTAAATACTTTTACTTTTTTACTTTTACTTTACTTTTGCTAAAGTACTACTTTTACTTTTTTAATATATATTTTTATTGTTATTTATGTCTTTTACATTTTGTATTCCCCTTGGGTAGGCCACCACCAATTCACCCGTGATCCATCTCCATGGTCCCTTGTGTTCTTTTCTATTCCATTTTGTGCCCTTTTCCTTCCCTCCCCCCGCCTCCCTTCCCCCCATGCTGAGTGTCTCTCTCCTATTTGGTTTCCTTATAGTCCTGTTATAAGTGAAACCATTCGATATTTTTCTTTCTTTCTGGCTTATTTCACTGAGTATGATCCCCTCTAATTCCATCCGTGTTGCTGCAAATTGCATGTGTTTATCTTCTTTGAATGCTGAATAGTATTCCATTGTGTATATGTACCACATCTTCTTGATCCAATCATCTATTTTTGGACATCTGGGTTGCTTCCATACCTTTGCTATTGTGAACAGTGCCACAATGAACATACGGGTGCATGTATCCTTTCGGATTAGTGTTTTTGTGTCCTTTGGGTAAA